>VZSC01001146.1:290456-308924 GCA_013398225.1 Steatornis caripensis | reverse complement strand
CCTGTGCCAGGGCTCTGTCACCCTCGCAGTAAAGAAGTTCTTCCTCATGTTCAGGTGGAACTGCCTGAGCTCCAGTTTGTGCCCCTTGCCCCTTGTCCTGTCACTGGGCATCACCGAAAAGAACCTGGCCCCGTCCTCTGACACCCGCCCTTTAGATATTGATAAGCGTTGATGAGATCCCCTCTCAGTCTTCTCTTCTCCAGGCTGAGCTGACCCTGGTCTCTCAACCTTTCCTCATAAGTGAGATGCTTATTGTTGTTCTTGCTTATACAAATAGGGACAACATGGCTGAATTTGAAGTTTCCGTATACTACTCCGTGAGTACTACTACTACATATGACCACGTTGTATGTGGATAAGTATAAACAGACTCTGAATGGAACCTGCGCTTGTTAGGAAGTGTTTCAGGCAATTCCTCTGCAGAAAAGTAGCTAAGAACTCATAATAATATGAGTTTATTCTTCAGCGTAGATTGATTTAGAAATGTGTTACGTAGCTCTTACTAAGGTTGTTAAAAGAACTCATCCGAAGAGTGGTATCTGTAACACACTTTACTATACTGTAGCTACCGACTTAGAATAGTAAAGTAAAATTATATTTGGAAACCAGAGTGTAAAGAATTACCTTAAAATTTCTCTGACAGTATACAGTATGACTGTAGGGCCTGGTTTGCAAAGATAGTGAGCTTATGTGCTCAGCACAAATAAAAAAAAGGTTTCTGTTCTGTTACGGATCTTGATTTGCTGCGCAATTTCACGTTGGAGATCCGAGCTGAGAGTTTAACATTAGGGGTTCTCTTACAAAATTCTGAGAGGTTATTCCACTAGTACAGCAGTTTCAGAGATGACAAAAATATGTTTCTTTCTGTGTTTGCCATTTGTACAACTTCCTAGACATCACCAGTATGGGAAATGCATTACAGAAAATAGTTCAACAAATTTCGTGTTTTGTTTATTAATTCTAGGGCTCCGTAAAGTTAAATGATTGGATGTGAGAACACAGAGGAAGGTTACATTTCACAGTTAAACGAGAGATGGCGCTCTAAAAAGTAGCTAAGTAGATTTGCCATATACTAATAATTCTTTATTCTTTATGCATTCATTAAAATTGAACTTTGTCTTCTTAATAGTGTGAAAAAATGGGGGGTATCAAATAACATTGGGTAAAAAAGTATAAGTGCTTAGCACATTAACTATTCATACTCAGAAATATTTTATATTCTGAATCAGGATTTCATCGTTTGCATCTCTCTGAGTGGAGAATGCTGAGTTAGGAATTGTTTCTGGCCAAGGTTTGTATGGTAAGATTTGCTGTTGCTGCTTTTTATCTATTAAGGATCCTTAGCAAGTAAGCCAGTTCCAAAATGTAGTCAAAACGTGACGCACTAGCAACACAAAAAAATACTTTCCAGCATAAAACCCAAGCAAAATTAGACAATGTAATTCATCATGTAAAGAACAGCAGAAGCTTAGGTGTCCCGTGGCATATGTTTTCCTCCTTTAACTGAAGGAATTCCTATAAGGAGTAAAAATTCCACCTGAAATCTACTTTGTTACTGATCATTGCCTGATGTGTGAACAGAGCAGCTGGCGCATTAGGCGCTGTGTTTATGAGCGGCGTGTCTTCTTGCAGATGTTCAGTTCGCTGCATCTAACTCATTAGTTGTGTTTAAATTGTTGCACGGAGAGGAAGTGTTCGAGGGGAGAAGTCCACTAACATGTGCGCGGGTGTTTTTTCAAAAATCCACTGTGTTAGAAGGAGGAACTGCTATTTCACATGTGCTAGTCAGTCTAATGAATCAACTCTGTTCTTGAGCTAAGGTGACTGAATCTGCACAGCATGCGGGAGCAGGGGTAGGGCCCTGGGTAATGTTCAGCACATGAAAACCTGTGGCACCTGTTTTCCTCTTTTGCGGCTTTCTGCTACAAGGTGATACTTAAAGGATAATGTGCTTTTTGTGGCTTTTTTGTTTGTTTTCTTAGGTTGGGGTTTTTTTTGCTCACAGGAGGTTGCATGTGGTATGTGAATTACCTTGAAGAGAGATTGGTCTTCCAGGACCATATCATAAATAAATGGAGATGATGAAGAATTACACATTCAGGGTGGGATTTAGAGTGCATGTCTGTGTGTGTGTGTGTTTGTACCTACATATAAGGCAGAGCAAATTCAAACTGTGGCTGATCACTTGTGCACACACATACATACATACATGTCAACTCAGAGAAGAAGGTAGTTGAAAAGAAAGATTTTACATTTGCAAAAATGGTTATGTGTAAATCTAGCATTTAAAAAATGCAAATCTGACATTACCTTCTATGTATTTTAATTAGATTGTGTAATAAATCACCTAGAAGAATTTTTTTTACTTCAGTAAATCTCTGTGGACTGCATTCATTGTCATTGTATAGCGAAAGGTGCATTTAGAGGGTGAAAAAGTCTTAACTGTAGGGTTAAAGGAAAGAATCTTTTCCTTTAAAAGCAAAAGCAAATATGAAACACCTTTTTCTGTAGTTGAGTACATCTTTTTTCTCAAAGTACTACTGCTGGGAGTTGCTGTCTAGATTGTTTCAGGTCCTGGCAGTCATGCTTTTGGCTTAGTTAGGTCGCCATCAAAACAGATAGTAGGAGTTTTCTGTTGAATGATGAAGAGCAACCTAATGATTATTAAGAAAACCCTGTGGTATATTGAGCACTGCTGAAAGGTAGCATGATAAATAGCATCTGGCTGACAAGAGAAACCTCAAATTATTGTATGTGGTTTATGCCAGTATGTCAGTTTTCCACATACTGAGTGATAATTTAGAAAGGGAAAAGAGCAATTCACATATATACATAAAATCTGAATCTAATCCAGGATATCTCATTACTCTGCACAGCCACATGCTTTGTATGTAAACTGTTAGTAGTAAGTACTTCCCATCAATATTATCTGTGAAGAATCCAGTTGCCTGGCAGACTCTAGCAAATTAAATTGTTGTGAGGATGACTGTATGTCTTCGTTGAAAGTATCTATTTGTTTTAATACCTACTCTAGCATTCTGAATATGCTTGGCATGGTTTTCTAGTAAATCCTGTTCATTTCAGTCGCTGTACTTCTGAAGTCTGAGCCTACATTCTTCATAGACCTTAATTCTTTGGGAGAATGGCAGGGGTTCATCAAACTTTGATCTCCAAGGTTTCAAGCAGTTTGAAACCAGCTGCTGCCTGGGTTCTGTTAAGGGCAGAGGGGTCGGATCAATCCAACAAAATACACGTTGACTTGGAATAAAGGTTATCAGCTCTGGTTAGGTTTTTAAGGTTAAAGATGAGCGTCAACTGTGAACATAAACTGACAGGGACATGTCTTGTTTAGACACAAACTGAATTGAAATGTGTGGGTATGAATCAAGAAATATAGGAAGATTTGTGTTGGACTTGTTATTGTAGCTAAATGATCTTTGCATTCAGATATTTTCCCTAAAGTTATGTGTAGGCTTGTTCATTAAGAAATGTAATTAAGAGAGAAATCAAGCACTTCTAAATAATGTTTTGTCCATTTTTCTACTTCAAAGTGGGAGTTTTTCCAGTGCCTTCAAAGTAAATAGATTTTTCAGTACAATTTCCCTTGTGTATCAGATATTCTAAAAGTGGTCATTGTAATTTGAGATTAAATAGACTAAAAGGACTGATACTAAAAGAAAGGAAGTAACGTCTTTGTTGTTCTTCAAAAGGCTTGTTGGGACCCAAGTCTTGGGTAGTGAGACTCAGAAATAGGTCAGTATTTCAGGATGGCAAACTACTGTATGAATCTGTTAGCTACTTTCACCACAGAGCAAATGCCCTTGGATGCAGAGGTTGCCTGTGCCTAACTTACTAACAGAGTAAAAAGCTTGGGAGAATCTATCTGGGCTTTCTTTCTTAAAGCTTAGATATTTGTTCGCAGCCTGTGTCTCAGCTTTTCCATCTGTAAAATGAGAAAAATGGCAACGTAGTATTGATACTTGCTAGTGCTAAGGCCTTTTTAGATATTTGACCTGCAAGAATGCAGAAGTTCCAAAATATTCCTTTGTTTATTTGTCGTCTGGACTAAAGGATGGTTTGTGAATGCAGAGCTGGCAAGAGTAAACACAACCAATTGTGGCTTAAATAACATTCCAAGAGTGGCCGCAGTCTTTTGCCAACTAAACATTACTGTTAGCTACTCCCTAAAATACACAAATGCATATCTTTGGGATGCAGCTAGGTTGTCGGCTGGGACAGAATACTTTGTGTGGAAGGTGAATCTCGCAGATTTTTCTATCATTTCAGTGAATCTGAAGTGCAATTGTAGCTGCTAGAGAACTTGAACCTTTCATCGTCCGAGTGCGGGCTAATGTCAGAGAGAAAAATAGTACTAGGCTGGATCTTGCCTTTACCCCCAAAATCCAGGAAGTTGACTTTTGCAGCTGCAGATGAACAAATTAGCATTAGAAATGCCAGAATATTTATTTCTTCCACTATTTATCTTTATAATCTACGCAGCTAACTGAAAGAGGGTAGATTTAGATTAGGTATTAGGAAGAAATTCTTCACGATGAGGGTGCTGAGACACTGGCAGAGGCTGCCCAGAGAAGTTCTGGATGCCTCCTCCCTGGAAGTGTTCAAGGCCAGGTTGGATTTCAGCAACTTGGTGTGGTGGAAGACGTCCCTGCCAATGGCAGGGGAGTTGGAACTAGGATGATCTTTAAGGTCCATTCCAACCCAAACCATTCTGTGATTTTATGATATGAATATATGATTTAAAAGTTGAAGTAGTTTGGTTGACTGACATCTTAAAAAGCTCCTGGCATCCAATGGTATATTGATAGCACATCAGAGAATATGAACCAGTACGGCTTGAAAAACTGTATGCGTCATGCAAACTGAGAACAAGCCTCATGTATTATTTCTTTGAAAGATATGGTTAGAAGAGAAGCATTGATATTAAAGGATCGGTCTTTAAAGCTGAGCACATGCTACTGACTATCCATCTCATTGCTGCTTTATACTTGTCAAACTTCTTTCTGTACTTAAGCTGAAAAAGATATTGCTTATTACTTTTACATAATAGGATAAGTTTTTTGGCATTTTCCACACCACATAAATTGCGAAGCTAAGCAAGAAAGGTCAAAATGTGTTGGGATTAAGCATCCGTTTCTCACCTAAATTAACTTCTGAGAAATGTACTAAGTGTATTTGATTCTTTTTAACAAACTCTTGAAGTCAAGTTAAGGATGATAAAAATTACTGCTATGTAAAAGAGCCTTGGCCAATTTTCTTTTGGACAGAATTCTGAGGCCTTTTTTTGATCACTCGTTCTTAAGTGGTGCCAGCCACCATACGGATTAGATGACAAACTGGTATTTTCTGCAAAATTCACTTCATTGTTACACAAAGTCAAATGGGGATGAAAATAATTGCAGCTAGCGTTCCTTAAGTGTGAGAAAAAAGTTACTTTGATAGATTTTTTTAAGTAATGAAATTGAAACAAGACAAGCGGACTGCTAGCAAAACCGGAAATAATGGTAGACAGGCTTCAGGTACTGAGCACCGTGTTTGAAGTTGATGGCACGGAAGGAAGAGAGAAAGAAAAAACACTTCTCCTTTAAAATAAGAGAATGCAATTTTGTGACTCTCAAGATTAAATTGAACATTCTTTCGCAGGAGCATCGTTACCACCTGGCATTCAAAAGCATGGCGAGGCATCACGTTAGAGGGTAACCAAAGTAGTACCGATCTTAAGAAAATTTTTAAATGCATGCTGAGAAGGACATTTATTTTTAAAATGTCATTCCCATTCAAACTAAACAGTCCTGAAACGAAGCTACAGATGCAGAAGAATTGTGTGTGGCATGCAATAAAGAAGGCTCACGTGGCACAGAATTTTTTTCTGCTGTTTTGATTGGTCTGGTTTTAACTGACCCATACACTGAGGTGCCTTGACAGGTAGTTTTGCCCTGCCGTATCTTCCAAGGGTGCCGTGCGGCCTCCTTACTCCTTCGTATTCTTTTTTCCTTCTCTTTGTCAGTCTTGTGATCTCTCCTGTTTACATGTTCTCTCCAGATTCCCAATATTAATTGTTCTTCTCAGAATTCCAAAATCTTTCTGTAGTTTGTGTCCAGAAGGGAAAGCATAGCCCAGGCCCAGTGACCACAAAGCAGAACGTTGCTCACAGCTGATGGTCCATTTTACTGTGCATTGTGTTCTTTTCAGTACAAGCAAAATAGGCCTTAGAAAATTGCAGACATTTCTAGTTTAGTGAGGGTTTAATTTAGTAAAACTTTCGAAAAGGGAGGTGAGGGCGTGAGATGGTGTTAGTAGTTTTGGTTTTGAGAGTAACAAAATGCAACTGTTTTTTCCAGGGTCCTGAAGGAATGTTTAGGCTCAAGGGCTCAGTGCCGTGCTCATGATATAAATGCTATGTGTATTTATTCTGAAATAATGTATGCCTGTGTTACTTTCCACTACTGTATCATGTTACAAATTCATGTCCAGTGTTCTCTTCTCCCAACAATCCTTTTCAGCATTGTTGCTTTCCAAGTTTCCCAGAGAGCATCTGTGTTTCAGATTACATTTTTCCAAATAGATTAGTTGACGTTTTCAGAATGAGGGTCTTGTTTTTCTGTACATAGTTCAATTTGTTTACTCTTCCTAGTGTTTGCATATCCCTCCATTTTAATTTCCTCTGAATTTCAATAATATATTGCTTACTCCCTTTTCCAGATCATGTATGAATATATTAAATAAAGATGGATGCGTGACTGATAGCTGAAGTTTTCCATCTGACGCTTCCAACAAACCTGAGATATTGCAGCTTGTCTCTTATAAACAATTCTTCTTCCATTCCCAGGACATGCCAATATTCTTGTCCCCAAAAGATGTATACAAAATCTTATTCAAGGATAATTTATGCAATATTGCATATAATATTGCAATACCAACAAGAATTTATTGTACTTCTGGCTTTTCTCTTACCCCCTAATTTTTGATAGCAGTTAAAAAAACCCCAACAAAATAACAACAAACCAACCAACCCACCATACCCCTCCCTCCCACATCCCACTCCTTGGTCAAAAGAATTGAGCAATTGACTGTTAAGCTTTCTTCTTCTAATTAAGTATGCTCATTTTTGTAAGGCATGAGTTCTGATAATCTGAATTCCACAGAGTCCGTGTGGTTGGTGTTATCTGTTAAGTAGCCGCTTGTGATGATCAACTTCCATCTGAAGGTCTGCGTTAGTGACAAGGGAGAGACAATCCCTGGAGGAACGCTGAACTGGGTTTTCTGTGACCTTTGGATCTTTTTTCAGCTATTGTAAGAGAAAAGTTTGGTTTAGAGGAAACTGTTTGGTAGGAGCAGCTTGCTTTTCTTTTGAAAAGTACTACCAAGTTTTCTCCTCTCTTCCAGGATGTTTTAGGATCTGATAATTTTTTTAGGTGCATTATTAGGTAGAAAACCAAATAGTATTGATTTTCTAATATGCTAAGTGCTCCACGATTGTGAGTGGATATTTAATTGCAAATTTTTTACATTTTGTAATTTTTCAAGTACGTCTTGCGGGACAGTTATCTGTATAAAGTCTCAATTATTCCTAGCCATCTAGACATTTTTAAATTGTTCTTGGTTGTTTTTAAATGTCTAGCCGAGGAAGATTTCAGTATCACCTGAGCATTGAGATGCTAGCAAAATGTTTGGCTGCTTTTGATTCCCATGCTCCGAAGTATCTATTAATAAGAAGTGATGGACACTATAGTTAAAATTAATTTATTTTACTGTCCTTTAAACAGAAGAGCGCTTCCAAACAAATATCTCCTAAATTAATTCTTGTCATACATGATGACTTTTTAGGAGAAAAGCTTTTTTCAGTATTTTTTTTCCAGCAATTATATATCCACTTTGAGTCTACAGTGGAGGTTGGCCAAGGCAAGTGTGTTTATATTGTGTTATCTATAGAGAGCACAATCTCTCTGTCTACTCAGTGGTCTCATTACGTTTGAATACATGCTTCAAAAACACTGCCTTTTCTAATACTGATCCATTCTTGTATGCAACTATGAAGGGTATCTGAAATAGCATGTATTCTGTTTGCAGTTGTATGAATTTCATTTTATGCACCCGATTTACCTAGCAAGTTTCTTAACACTGCTACTAGGGTATAAATAGCAACTACTAGATTGCAGCAAAGTCAGTGAGGGATGCCTTATGGACAGTCTCTCCAGCGAAGTCCACAAATAATTTGTGAGTTCTGAACTGAGCCCTTGGCCAATGACTCATTTTTGTTCTTTTACTCTGAAGAGTCAAATTTATATCCCAAATGAGTACACCTACAGATTTCATTATCTTTAAAATCTGCAGCAGATTTGCTGGCTACAGCTTAAGTCTCTTCATAGTGAATAGTTACACATGATCTAGTTACACCATAAAATTATTATAATTCCTTTGAAATTTTTCTTGTAGCAAAAAGTAGATAGCTTCTGTGCCATTTGACTGTACGTACAATAATCAGCTCCCACAGGTCAATGAAGTGCTGCAGAGTTTAGTCAGCAAGCAGACACCCATCACTGCTGCATGTACTTAGATGGAATTGAAGTTTTTGCTTAATTATTCCATTTAAGACTGGATGGAAAAGGGGTCATTACGGGTTTAAAGCTTTACTTTCGATTTATATGGCTCGGAATTGTGCTTACAAAGACAAGAGCTTTTCTCTTTGCATAAATTAATTTAAAATCATAGACTTTTGAGTGCTCTTCAGAAAGTAAATGGGATTCTAATTGTTTTTAGTTCTGCAATTGCAGGACTTAGTAATGAACTAAATGTAGACTGAAATCATGAGGAAGTTGAAGAGATCTTTTGAAATATGTGCTAAAATGTCAGATGGTTCTGCTGAACATGTGCTTCTTTCATATGATGCAACCAAATGTTTAGGTTTCCAGCCTATATAATAAATTGTGTGCAGTGCCTCCCTCAGCCTTCTGTGGCATGTCTTCAAGGTGTGAAACCCATTATTCCAAAAGCTTTAAGTTGTCAGTGGAATTCTAGGAAAGCAGGGAAATATGTGGTATTACATTCTGTAAAGAAGCAATCTGTCTACTTTTGAGTGTCACATTTTTGTGTGTCTGATTTATTGCCTTTGCATCCATATGTACAGCTTCTGTGCAGCTCTGGGACACTTGTACTGAGAAATCTGACATTCTTCAAATCAAATAATTGTATAGAATGTCCTACCATTTTTAAATAGATGCCTTTTCAGTAAACTCATGATCATTAATATTTGTTATGTAATCCAAATATTAACTGTATGCAATGTAAAATATTGAAAGACACAGCAGTCTTCCTACTCTAGTCTTAATATTTCCTAGGGAGATTTTGTACTCACTATCTGTTTTCCCTTGTGTATCATACAGCTTCTTTGCAACAAATACAACCTTTAAAGAAAATAATTCTCAAGAAGGTTGCTGATTTTTTCGTCAGTGTATTATAAATTTAAAGTGTATTTAAATTGTGGATTTTACTATGTGTTTACTTAAATTCCCTTCAGAATATATTGAAGTTCTGAATACTGGGTCCATCTTTCTATCTATTTTTCGTTTTGAATTGTTTATTTAAAGTGATCATTTATTTTTAACTGCCTCAAGCAAATGCACAAGAAATAGAAATCAGTTTCAAACCATGAGAGGAGTGAAAACAAGTAGGTGCTGCTTTGATCTTGGTTCAGACTGGTTTTGTGAAAACATTGGCTGTTGTTACTTGAGATATCTTATCCCATCTTATCCTAGATGACAAAAATGTTACTGAAACTTAAATGGCTCACGTGAACTCAGTTTTACTGTGTGCTCCGTTATTTCAGTAACGCATGCAAGAACAATAGTACAGTACTTTAGAATTTCATTTAACAGTGAACCCAGAGGTAATGAGTGACTTTTAGTGTGGATCTTCGAGCAGAGAGGGCTCGGTCAGAGTGGTCGGCAATGCAGTACCAGGAACAGTTGAGGGCCATGTAGTGTCACCTGGTACTCTGCATACTTGCGGACTCCAGTTTACGCTCAAGACTGGTTTTGTTTGTCTAGAATTCGCACTGCTGCTCTTACATATAAAACTGCACTGGATGCATGAGCTGCAGCAGCATTTCAGAATGCTTTGCCCAAGGAGTAGACGCAGCAGTTTGTGAAAAGAGCAACCTGTGGAAGAAGGGCTACAGTCAAGGTGACTAAAAAGTCTAAAAAGATCAGAGACCTGTTATTTCTCCTTTAAAATATAATGCCATGGGATTAAAACCAGAAAGTACCTTATATTCTACAAAGCTGAAAGGATTATCTATGTTAAGGACAAAAAAAAAAGAAAGAAAAAAAGGCAGCTACATGATACACGACTGAATTTGGTTTGCTTAAGTCAGACCACCCAGCCGCAGTGTTCTCCTGGAATGGTATCTCGTACGCAAAGCGTACGTATTTACTGTTAACCTCTCACTGACTTTAGATAACATTTCTGGACACATGCATGGTATATTGTAGCCCAGTTGCCAATATGAACACTTAAAGATATTTTCTCGACTAATATGTTGTGGCCACCCAGTGAGCAGCCAGCTCTTATCTGTAAAGCCGGTTTGAAAAGCAATGGCAGCTCTGTTGTAGATATTAGCTGCCACCTTTAAACTAAATCTTTTGCTTCACTGATCATCAGTCTCTGTGTTAAACAAGCCAAAAAAACAAGCAGATAAAGGAAAGATTTGAGACTACTGTAAAAACTGCAACGATAAAAGGATTTGCCAGTTCAGAGTCATCTGCCATTTGCCGAGGATTCAACATAACCACAAACTAATGTTGGCTTTACCATCATTTCTCTTTATTTTCGACCAGTGTCCTGTGCACCATTGCATGCATAGCAGAGTAGTGATTTTCTTTCCAATGCCCAAGGCAACTGATGTGTCCTGAGTAAGAAGATTACATTTGCAATGGCAGGACATTAAATTAATCTCCCAGTCCTCCCATAATTGAAGAACCTGGTTGTTGAAGTTTTGCTGCCTGCTGGAGAATTTCAAAACTGTGAAAGGGATGGAGTCGGACTCTAATGGCCTCACAGTTATATCACTATCCTTCGTGCAAGTCACAGTGTAAGAGAGGGCTCAGGTGTCAGGAAGAGAAAAAATCCTTATTGCTGTATCTGCTGATCTCATTCGCACTGGCCTCCTCCTCCTAAGAAGACAGTGCAGCATTTGATACTGAAACAGAAACTTTATTTTAAAACATTTTCTTAGCTGTTTTCGCCGTACTTTACAAGTTGAATGTGTTATTACCTCTACAGGCAAAAGAGTAAATTTCCTCACACAGGTAAAAGCATTGTATAAACATAAGCCCTCCTGACAGACGTTCATAAATAATTATATCTTTGTGCTTCTGAACTACTTTGCTTTTTTTCCATCTTTTACCTCAATTTTTAAGCAGTGTATTATAGTGTAAAGATGAAGGCAACTGTGGTCTGCATATATCCAAATGGGCTATGTATTTTAAGTCTGCCTATAGGGATAGGAAGAATACCACTGCCCCAGACTGATTTTCCTTTTCCATGCTAAAACCACAGCAAGGTGTTTGTTTAGGTGTTCCTGCTGACTTGTAAATTTCTCGCTCTGTGGACACCAGAGAACAAAGAAAATCTATGAAACAAGTAATCCAAGGACAACTATGTGCTTTTTCCATGATGCCTTAGAGGATTAGACTATATCCTGGGAATTACATTTTGTCTGTAAAGTTTTTCCAAAGAACCATTAAATGTTGAAGTGCTAAAATGCAGCAAAACTGTTAAGCAATTCAAAGTGAAAATAAATAGCAGTTTTTCACAGTTCCCTGACTTCATTATCTTTGGATTTTCTACCTATGCCTACCATGAGATTTCTTTAATAGCTTCTTCAGAGATCTATGTTTTAGGAAAAATATGTTCCCTTCACATTGTGTGCCATGTTTTTGATATTGCTGCTAGAAATGCAGTAGTACTTATGAACTTATATAAGAACAAAACAGTTAAAATGAATCAAGAACAGGTATATTGTAATGCTAAAATAAAAAAATACATCCACATAAGACTGACTAATATTTTTGCTGGTGTAGAAACTAGCAAAATAATGAACGCCTAAACACAAGAAGAAAGGCTATAAAATGGGAAAGCACTCTGCTTGAATAACAGATTGCCCCTATTTTACAGATGGGAAAACTGGGGCGCGTAGAGAACTTAATTGATTTCCCTAGTGTCACCCTATAAAACATTGATGTGACAAGTCCTAGAGCTGATTCTCTCTGAGAGCTGTGCAGCTAACTCTTTGCCCGACTCTGTTCAATAAACAGATTCTGAAAGCATATTCTCTTCCATGCAGTAATTTATACTCGATGCATGAGAAGCCTGAAGTATGAGCAGATAATGCTATTTGATCTCTATTTTGCAAAAAGCCCTTCCAGATACTCCGTTCTACTTGATCTGCTTCTTTCAGAAACAGATTTTGTATTGCCTCCTCCCTTCCTCGTTCAATCTCCTTTCTCTTTGTGTAAATGGAATGACATATCCTCTCTCCCAGGTTCTGCATTTATTTCATGCTCTCTTGAGTTTGGATCACATAACTCATCTCAACCTCTCTGAGAGGCTAACCTCTTCTTCACTGAAGCTGGATCATGAATAATTACCTAGAAAGTGAGGCATTACCTCTTCTTCAACTCTGGAGCAGAGGGAATATCAACTGTGAGCAATTATTACCATTACCAACCATCTAAAAAGGTAAAGCTGTGAGTTCTAAAGGCCCCTTCTTAGCCATGGACTCTATATGACAGAGAAATTACGGCCAGGCTCCTTCTTTGCATGTGTATTAAGTCCTTGTTTTCTTTTAATCAGTCCCATTTGTTAGTGCCATTCGTAAATACTGGACTTCAGCAGTCAGTGCCAGGCTCCTCTTGTGTGAGGATTGCTAGGTGCTAGCACTCAGGAGCCTTTATATCTCTTGCCTCGCCATCTGGTCTTGACAAAAGGAAACAGACCTGGGACAAACCTAGACTGAGTTCTTGGTTTGGGAGCATTTTCTCTGCCTTTAGAAGGACCTTCAGAACTCTTGTAGCCTGTACTCTGGCTTATCTCACTGCATTGTAGCGTAAAGGAATTTGGAAAAATGTTTGACGCTTACTAAATGGTCAGATTTTTTTATGACAAAAGTTAAAAAATGTATTTTTGAAGTGCTTCAAATACAAGTGTGACCAGTTGTTGCATACTACCTGAAGAAATCCTGTCCTTGATTACATATAACAAATGAAAGAGCAGGTATTTCCTTTATCAGAAGTGCTCTTCAGAGATTAACAATATTCCTCTAAAATTATATCAAAAGCTCTACTCTCTTTACTGACATTCAAGCATAATGGAATATAGCAAAATCCACTACATAAAATGATAGGATTTTTTTTTTTTGGCAAATGTGTCTGTAAGCTGTTTTAATCTATGATCTTAAAAAAGGAAAAAATAAAGCAATATAAGGATATGCCCAACTTCATGTTGACTTAATGATGGAGCTGCTGATAATCGCAGTTAAAATGTTGGTTTGAAGTTTGGATGGAGTTTCTGTTTGTTTGAACAAAAATCGTTATTCCATGATTTCTTCAGGCAAAGAGTATCTTTTCATTTAATAATAAATTTTAAACCGAGTGTAGTAAGAGTTGAGAGGTATACGTTATATTATTTAGACTCATCGGGAATTCTAAGGCTGTCTTAGAAATGCAGGCTTTCCAACCCGTAATCTCCTTTCATATTGATACTGCCTTTTCTCACACTTGTGATAGGCATGCTTATTAATGATAACTTACACAAGTAGTAAAATTTCATGTGCTATGCCTGTATGCCTATGCAGTTGAACAGACGATGCAGCAAACAGGAGAGCTAGGGAAAAAGATGATCCTGCCCTAACCGTATAAAATAGATCAAAGTTACAAAAAGTTATCTTGTAGCATGTGGTAGTAGGCAACATCTGCTGAGTTCAAGGGGTTGTTACAATGGCTTCCAAAGCATGGCATGGTTTCTTCTCTCCACCTTGCCACAGAAATCCCCGTCCCCTGCTATGACAGCCTCTCACTGTCAGCTCCCAGTCTGGCTCACTGAAACCAGTCTGGAATCAGCACAGCCTCCTTTCCGTCGGGTGGGGAACATCCCTGTGCGTGCCCCAAGTTGGTAGAAACGGTGTGAAAATGCACATGGTCGATCACGTTGCCTCTGACAGTATTGAAATTTAAGATCTGATCTTTGGTATCCAGAGGAGTAGATTTACCATATCCCTAACAATGTGGAAACGCGTTGCTGTTGTATCTGAAGCTGGCAGTGTTACGTGATTAACTGATGGTGGTGACGAGGGTGGTGGGGTTCACCCTTTAATTCCACAAAACTGATGTGAAGCCTTTGTGTCGCCAAGTTCTGTTATCGCCATTTTCTGGTTCCAACCACTAATCAAGTCACTAGCGTATGATGTTTATAATTGAGCCATGTCCTAAAATCCTGACATTCAACTCTGACAATATCAACTTTGTCCAAGCATAAATAGGAAGAAATGATGTCTTTAATGTTTTTGGCATCTTTAATGAAGAATAATCTTAAAAAAAAAAAAAAGTATTAATAAGGAATTCATTGGCCGGTTCCTTTTGTTTCAAAGTTCTGCAATTACAAATATTTAAACAAAATTTCCAGTAAATCTCAATTAAATTTGTGCACAGCCTTCCATCACTGATCCACGTCTTTACTGTAATACCTGTCAAGTTTCTAGACCTTGAGAAACCTCAGTGACCCTGAGATCTCTGTATAATTTTTACTGTGATAGCTAGGAAAGACAGGAGGACTACAGTGCAAATACATGGTGAGTCAGTTGGATGCAGGAGATACTGGCTAAAATTTTATGTTAGCTAGAACTGATCAAAATAATTAGTTTATGTGAAGATGTGGCATTTTTAACATGGTAAATTGTGGTGCTATTTCTGCCACAGCCTTTAGGAGAAAGAAACAATCCTAAAATGGTTTAGCCAGAAACCATCTTATTTTCAGACAGTAGGCTTCATTCCCATTTCTTTAGTATACTATAATAAAACTCTAGACCCCATGCTGGCTTTCTTAGCAATGTTTTTTGCTTGTGCAATATGTAGCATGCGTCAGCCCAGACCTGTTCGCCGGCATAGCTGATGAACCCAGCTGTAGCTATTACGCCAAGCAACTTTGTCTTCAGAGATGCGTGGAACAGTCTAAAAATGTAAATAGCGTTCTTTTCTCCTGTCTTACGTACCTGTTTTGTGTGATCGCCTCACAGTTACTACTTCATGTTCTTGCCGCTTCTGACATAAAGAGATAAAACACAAACAACGAGAGGCTGATTCTCATCCAGAATTCTCTTTGGAGAATTCATAGTTAGCTGTTAAAGTGTAAGAGTGACTAAGGTGACCTAGGACTGGCTCGTTTTGTGCCCCATCTCAGTTGTTTAAAAAACAGCTTACGGTTAATTACTGCCATTTTGCCTTTGAAAACCAGCTGCATATTGTGTTGTTGCCTTTACGTGGTGTACAGTAGGGAGGTGTAAAAGGGGAAAGGGGCGTACATTTTGAAAGTCAAAAACAGTAAGCTTCATTTTATTCATGGAGACATCACTTTTTCTCCTCCATGCTTGAAGCATGTCAGTGTGGATGAAACTAACGCAATGGTTTGTGCTTCCTCTTGCACTTGTGAGGCGTGTTCATAGAGTCCCTTCAGGAGCAGAACAATTTTCAGGGAAAATTAAAAAAGCAGTTGTCTCAAGCCAGATGTTCTAGAAACATAAAAGTATGTGTTGGGCAGTTCAGTAAGGTGTAGGTGAAAAGAGGAAAGAAGGTAGGAGAAATCTTGCTGTTCTTGAGTTTTTAGTCTAAAATTGCTGAAGAGTTTTTCTCAGGAGTTGGAATACTGTTTAGTCTTACTCAGCTTTTTTATTCCAGTCAGATATGGGGAAAATAGTACTCTGAAAGGAGGAAACACAGAAGAGGAAAAAGGGCAGGGTACGAAAATAAAATGCTGCAGACTACTGACCTTCCAGTACGGTCCAAGATTCAATGAAGGCAACAGCAAAAACAAATGTATGGACTTTTCTCGCAAGTGTTCCCACATAATTTTCATACTCTCATATGTCTGGCTTTGAGAACATTAGAGTATAGGATTGGCAGCAGTCATGGCAGTGCAACAATGATTTCTGCCTAGCGTGCCACATTCATTCATACATTTCTTTTAATGAATGGTGATTTGTTTCCTGTGCCTCTGATTTTATGTTGCATTTTGACTGTGATTAACAGCAGATTGCTTACAAAAGGGAATGACCGTAAATAGAAATTGGAAATAATATTTTTTCTTTGGAGAACTGTTGTATTTACATGGCACATTCTATTTCTATGTGCAGGCTTTTGTCACACAGGCATAAGAAGATNGCCCAGGGAGGCTGTGGAGTCTCCTTCTCTGGAGATATTCAAAACCCGCCTGGACGCATTCCTGTGCACCCTGCTCTGGGGGCACCTGCTTTAGCAGGGGGGTTGGGCTCGATGGTATCCAGAGGGCCCTTCCAACCCCTGCCATTCTGTGATTATGTGTGATTCTCTAAAAATAGTTTCAGGCCTGTCTAGCTACTGTATTGTTTAGTGTATGTATCCAAGCCATTATATTGGTTTTATGGATAATGTAACCAATACACTTGGTTTGGAATTTGAAACCTGCTAGGTGAGAACATAATAGTGCTGATGAGTGATGTGATATGCACAGAACTGCAGCCAAAATATTGACATCAACTGTAATTCTTAATTAAAAACTAGGTTTTTAGAAGAGTTTATAATATGATCTTAACAGCTGCATTAGAGATTATAGTGTGTTTCTTGTTGATCCATCTCAATAATTAATTTAACTTGCAATTAAATTGTACAGCTTGTTTCACTTTGTGTCGTGTTAAAATTCAACTACGGCATAGGATGTTGCTGCTTAGTATGAAAGATTGTAGAAAACCCTGGTGTCTTCCAATTTTTAAGTATTTCTTATTGCCTGAGCTAAGTAAGGACTTTTTTGAACGTTACACACAGTGGTACAGGTGTTGAACAGAACTTCCAAAGTAGTGAGGCATTTAATTTGACATACTTGTTTCAGATGTCATGCAAAAGGTAGTGTGCTGAGGCATATACAACAGCACACAATTGAGATTTCTGTGATAATTTTATGCATGTTCTTGAGAGTTGAATAGGTTATGAAGAAGACCTTAGAAAGAAAAACTCAGTCCATAGTAATTTTTTTTCTTCTTGAACAGAAGTGATTTATCTTGCAATTTTCTTGAACTGATCTCTGTTAACTTCCTTTGCTGGTAATAAACAATTGATCAGAATTGTTATTCTAGTATGCTAATGAGAGGTGCTTCTTTTGGTTACCTTTTTTTAATGCAAATAATTGGCATACTGTTTAAAAACAGTAAAATGCATCGCAACTGGTTTTACAGTGGTGGCTATTAAATTCTAAGCAACATGAAGTCACACTACATTTATCACTCTTTAATGAATCATTCACTTTGGTCCCTCTGTAAGCCCTTGATCTTGTTTGTCATTTAGCACTATGCCTCTAGAACTGTCAGCAGTTCTAGGGTCTTACCTTGCCTTAGAGTGAAGAAAACCCCTGAAGTGTGTTATTTTTGATCATGTATTGGCTACCTTCAAAATAAAAGAAAATAATATCATTATCCTACCCTCATTAACATTATCAGCTTCTGGGATGTTAGTAGCCTGTGATTCATGTATGCAAAAGGAGTTTTATTGTTCTTTTGAAAGAAAGCTAATACATATTTATACCTTTTTTTTAACTCTCAGTGCCACCGTTTCTGATTCTAAGTTCATTAACTTGCGACAATGTTCTGTTATGTCTTTTATGTGTTGTTAAATGTATTAATACCACTTTTAGTGGATTTGGGGGAAGAGTTGGGTTTGCGTTCGTGTATGGGGTCATTTTGGACCTTTGGCTTTTGGGTTTGCATACGGGGTCATTTTGGGCCTTTCATTTTTCTGTTTTATCCCATCTGCTCTTCCTGTGTTCTCAGATGTGATGAACAGAGAACATTGTGGCTTCAGTTGGAGGATGAACAGAAAAATCATACTGATACTCTGGAGACAAGCTCAACTCTTTGGAGCAATCTTTTTGGTGTATTTGGTCAAAAAATGTTCTAAGAGCTCTCAGTCTTGCTGTGGGGATTCCAGTATCAGGTCAGGGAAGACGGCCTTGACTGTTGATTTGTATCAGCACTGGCTTCACTTTGTCATCTGTGTTCTTGCATCCAGTATTTTCACCTACTCCCGACTTTTTCCTGCTTTCTCCTGTCTACAGGGTAGCAACGTACCATTCTGCCTACCATTTACTGAAGCTACGCCTGTGTTAGGGCCTTTTATTATTACGGGCAATTCTCTCCAGCAGCTGGTGATGCTG
>VZSC01001146.1:245398-289144 GCA_013398225.1 Steatornis caripensis | reverse complement strand
AGGTTATGAAGAAGACCTTAGAAAGAAAAACTCAGTCCATAGTAATTTTTTTTCTTCTTGAACAGAAGTGATTTATCTTGCAATTTTCTTGAACTGATCTCTGTTAACTTCCTTTGCTGGTAATAAACAATTGATCAGAATTGTTATTCTAGTATGCTAATGAGAGGTGCTTCTTTTGGTTACCTTTTTTTAATGCAAATAATTGGCATACTGTTTAAAAACAGTAAAATGCATCGCAACTGGTTTTACAGTGGTGGCTATTAAATTCTAAGCAACATGAAGTCACACTACATTTATCACTCTTTAATGAATCATTCACTTTGGTCCCTCTGTAAGCCCTTGATCTTGTTTGTCATTTAGCACTATGCCTCTAGAACTGTCAGCAGTTCTAGGGTCTTACCTTGCCTTAGAGTGAAGAAAACCCCTGAAGTGTGTTATTTTTGATCATGTATTGGCTACCTTCAAAATAAAAGAAAATAATATCATTATCCTACCCTCATTAACATTATCAGCTTCTGGGATGTTAGTAGCCTGTGATTCATGTATGCAAAAGGAGTTTTATTGTTCTTTTGAAAGAAAGCTAATACATATTTATACCTTTTTTTTAACTCTCAGTGCCACCGTTTCTGATTCTAAGTTCATTAACTTGCGACAATGTTCTGTTATGTCTTTTATGTGTTGTTAAATGTATTAATACCACTTTTAGTGGATTTGGGGGAAGAGTTGGGTTTGCGTTCGTGTATGGGGTCATTTTGGACCTTTGGCTTTTGGGTTTGCATACGGGGTCATTTTGGGCCTTTCATTTTTCTGTTTTATCCCATCTGCTCTTCCTGTGTTCTCAGATGTGATGAACAGAGAACATTGTGGCTTCAGTTGGAGGATGAACAGAAAAATCATACTGATACTCTGGAGACAAGCTCAACTTTTTGGAGCAATCTTTTTGGTGTATTTGGTCAAAAAATGTTCTAAGAGCTCTCAGTCTTGCTGTGGGGATTCCAGTATCAGGTCAGGGAAGACGGCCTTGACTGTTGATTTGTATCAGCACTGGCTTCACTTTGTCATCTGTGTTCTTGCATCCAGTATTTTCACCTACTCCCGACTTTTTCCTGCTTTCTCCTGTCTACAGGGTAGCAACGTACCATTCTGCCTACCATTTACTGAAGCTACGCCTGTGTTAGGGCCTTTTATTATTACGGGCAATTCTCTCCAGCAGCTGGTGATGCTGCATCTGTGCTGGACACAATATTACATCGGTCTGTGCTACATCAGCACCCTGCTGACAGAGCCACTGGTGAGCAGTTCTCTTCCCGTAGTGTAGACAAGACTTTAGTCTGAGAAAACAGATCGGTATTGCAAGTTCGTAAAGTAATTTCTGGAGAAGTTGTATGATAGCGTATTTACCAAGATGATTTATAAATTCTCATACGACTGATACTTGTCTGGGCTTATGCAGCTGTTAAAAGAGATCACTGAAACAGGAATTGCATATTGTTGCCTTGGCAACTGCCACTTCATATTGTGCTTAAATCAGTTGGAAATATGCAGTGTATCTGAAGGAGTTGCTTCCAACAAAAACAGCCGGTCTTATATAATTCTAAACAATTTCACGGAAGAAGCTGAAAGGATGGCCTTTCCTAACAAAGACCATCGTATTTTTAAGCTTGGTAGCCTCACTTTGCCACAGGCTTAGTTTGTTAAAAAAAAGCAAAATAAAATTTAAAGAACTCGAGTATTTATTTACTCATGCTACCAGAATCCTTGTAGTTGCCAAATCGGCTGGAAGTTGCAAATGCTTTTAAAAGATTCCTCTAACCTCCGTCTTCCATTCTAGAAGATCAGGATTAATCGTATAGTCCCTTAAACTTACATTTTAAATGTCAGGTTTCCTTAAGGGCAGGCTGTTTGTCTAGTTTTTGTTTTGTTTGTGAACTGTTATGGGTATGAAAGGAAGCCCATAAATATACTTTAGCTACTCAGATGTTTCAGTTTTGAACTGATCTTTTAATTTAGACTTTTTCTGTAGATATTTACCACGGTTTTAAGGGGTTTGCTAGGTAATCTGAAAAAAAGAGGGGAGAGGCTTTTGCCAGTATTACATCAAGGCAGTTGCTTGAGCACTCATGCTACATCATAGTCTCAAATACCAGTTCTGCATAGAGTATATAGCAACTTCCCCAGCTTTGTGGTCACTACTCCATGAGCTGTGTAACAATCAGAATTGGATTTTGCACGTGTGCAAGCGGAGTTTCAGAGAGCACAAGGAAGCAGACGGAGACCCTTAGCAACGTCGTGCCAGACCCAGAATAAAACCCAATTCTGCCACCTCACCCTTTTACTGCTTAAGCCCAGGTTTGCAACAGAAAGACCCGAACGACAGAGACTGCTTTAAGAGGCAGTATATATCTCCCATTTCAGAAAACTTATTTTCCTTTTATAGTATTGTACACAGTTAATAAAATTTAGAAAGCTAATATGACAGATTTGTCAACATGCTGCTTTTATTGCCCGTTTTCTAGGCAGTGAAAAGGAGAGACAAGCAAAATGCAAACTTAGGGAATTCAAAAGGAATCACATATTTTGAGGACCAATTGTCATTTTTAGGTCACCGCTCACATCTCTGGATATAATTCTCATCTGAGCTGCATGGCAGGGTTTGTATGTGCTGGAAGAAGCTACATTTTCACAGCAGGAGACCAAATCAAAATGAAGCAGTCAGATGCAGGTGCACAGTAATAGAAAGGATCTATTTACCCTGAAGCGTGAGCAGTGGGCCAAGAAAGCAGAAGCAGCCTCCTTCCATCTCTCGCCTCCTTCTCTCCCTACCTTTTCCCTCCCCCGTAGCTGTGCCAACAAATTCATAAGGGGACCAAAGAGAAGGTGTTCACTAGCTTTTAATGAGCTGCATTGCCTGCTGCTGAAGGTCTGACTGTCTGCAATTCATACCTAATCCTTCCTTCCTGCTTGCACAGCCTCAGGCCAGCCTGGAAAACGGTTGAAAGAGTTTGTCCTGTGGGCATCTGTTGCCTGTGTCCATTCTGAATTCTTGAACGATGCTGTGGAAAGAGCAGTATGTCTGAAGCATGTGTGCTTAAAACAAAACAAAACAAAAAAAAAGGCAGTTTCCTTAGATATTATTTTAGAAATCATACATTTTATGTAATGCTTTTAAAATAAAATTCCTGCAGCTTTGTTTAAAGATGAGCGATTAAATAGCGGTGATTTGGCAAAGTCCGCTGTATTGGTTGACAGTGAAATGAGGCACCTTCGTGAACGCTGGCTGCTTTTCACTTGGGATTCTGGAGTTCCCTAGTTAAGAGCTAAGTACTTTCCTACCTGCAAAGATGACCACCCAATGCTGTTTCCGAGGCTGCAGAAAAGCTGAGCAGTGTAAGTAAGGGGAGAAGCACTGAGTCATAGCAAGTGTGAACTGGTGAAATTTATATGCACTGGACATAAGTACAAAACAGAATGATATGGATAGTGGGACCAGTAAAATCCACTATCTTTTAACAGATCTATTTTGTAGTTCCTACATAGCTCCGTGATCTATGTAAGAGATGGAGAATTTAGTTTTCCTTGCTGATTAATGGCGTTGTAGGACTGAGGCAGCATCGTCTAAGTTTGGGAGGAGGAAGTGGGAATACATGAAATCTGTGTGGTGAATTCTGCCACTTACTCTGCTCTGCTGCAGCGGCCACGTTCTCCGTTTCTTTCCTCAGGTGTAAAATGGGTCAGACACATGTTGTAAAGATTAATCTGATTGATGCTTGTATGATGTAAAAGCTACAAGACTCTAAATATTAATGTCATTCTGTTGCTGCATTTCTGTACAGGGTTATGCACTAAACATAGCATAATAAAAAGCAGGAACCCACCCATGTGGAATTGGACAGCAGTGGTAGCATAAGCTCTAGTAAAGTGGCAGCTGTCTATGTTGTATGCAAGGAAAGTATTTTTATCCTGGCATAAAAATTGCCATGCTCAGGAGCTAAACCGTTCTAATGTTACGGCGTTCCAATCTCCACATCTAAAACCCTAACAACTCCGTAGAAAAACTGTGAAACAAATCCATTCTTTGTCTCCAGTACTACCTTCAGACAGGGAAATGTGTATGCACCCTAAATGTTGGAGGAGCAGTGCTGAATAGCAGAAAAAAGCTGTACAAAGGAGAGTTTGGAAACAGATGGGTTCTGGTATCATCAAAATGAGACCATGTCATACATTTCTACAAGCTTCATCTTTTTTACAGGGAGGTTGTGGCACACCTAGACTTGTCTGTCAGGAGGAGAAAACACCTACAGTGTATAAACAGAAGGCTTAGAGTATGCTTACTTATAATTTTAAAGAAATTTGCCTTCTAATTACAGAAGGATTCATGCGATTCATAAAAAGTAGGTCCAGCAGTTCTTCTCTCCTTTACAGAGAATAACACATCATCCGCATAATTATTAAAATTTATTTTAAATAATTAGACCACAACTGAAAGGTCGGGAGAGAATTATACCAAAATGGATGTAGAATGAACACTTTCTAAATTGCTTTTGCTTAAACTTTCTTGTACTTAGTAAAGGTCAAAGTATGCATGTTTACCAGAAATATTCTGTACATCAGAATAATCTGCTAAAACATACACACATGAATTGTGACAGTGTGTATTTTTTATTGCCACTTTATGATGTATTTAAATAACAAATAAAGGAAAGCAGCTTTTTTGTGTGGCTTCCAAGCCTTGTACTAAGTACGCTCCACAATGTTTGGGGTCAGAATCCAAGCCAGCCTCAACACGAATGGAGAGATGCTCATTCATTCCACTATTAATTGAACTCAATCTGAAGGAGGCTTTGACAACTGTCTCTAAATCAATGGAGACGGCTGCGTTTGCAGTGTGCTGCCTTCTGTGGGAGAAGCGTAGAGATACAGTGCTTATTAATTATTTTTCTTTAGCCAAACAGATTCTTAAGAACAAAACTAGCAAAATTCAGATAAAGAACAATAAGGAACTGGTGAGAAGGATCATGTGCTGCATGCTCTGGCCGTAATAAGTAATGAATCATACTGAACAATTATAATTTTCATTAACTAAAAGAAAAGATTAGGAGCATACGTTATCTGAGTATAATTGCAGCAGGCCATTGTTGATGTTACGTAGCAATATTCTATCAAAGCATGTAGATAGGGTCCACCTGTTGCGCCCGTATTATTGTAGAACTTAAAAATCAGTCTTGCGTTTTATGTAATTCGGTCAGCTTTGGTTTAAAAAACAAACCTAATTTGACTGCAGCCGAGAAGAGTGTTTTGACATCTCGTACCACTCGTTCATTTTAGAAAACCAAACAGCTCGAAAAACTGCTTTTTATGGTATTCAGTAAAGAAAAAACTTGAGCTTTAGAATTACCATGTTAGAATTTCCTGTAGGATAAATGAAAGTTAAATAAAAGTGCGTAAGTGATTTGATTATTAATTCTGAGATTTACAAACTACCCGGCAACTGTTGCGGTATAGGAAGTGATAGGACCAGCAGTGCTTTGTTGCGTTATTTTTGGTGAAAACAAATTCTTCTTGGGTAAATGATGTCACCAGTCTGTCTTGGGATGGGGGACGTTGCCAGGCAAATTTTTCACTACCATTCATTATTATTTTTGTGCTATCCTCTTTAAAGAGAAAAAATCCTGGTTTTATAGGAATCTTTCCAAACTGAGGTGCCTAGGCTGAGTTTCCTCAGTTTCAGATGCTTTGTCAGAATTGTAGTTCCCTGAGAGCTGGAACTCGTGCATACCTGTGGAAGCAGATGAAAGAATAGGAGTAAAAATAAGATACTGAATTACTTCTGTTAGTACATGCCTGAAAAAAATCATCAAAGGTTATTATAATTATGACTGTTATTAGATACCGTGACTGGTTTCTGCATATTTAAATTCTTTCTGAGAGTGGGGAAACTTGGGCACTTAGAGATCCCAGGAGAACAATTGCAGAAATTATGACGTATTCCATTTCTTGGACAAATTCCAATAGCAAAGCTGCATTCTGCGTACTGATTTTTCTTTTTAATTATACTTGGATGCAGGATAGATAGTCATTCTCTGTCTTACAAATGCATGTAGCAAATTAGACTTGTAAATCAGGAATAACCAATGGCCTAACTCATTAAATGGAATTTTCCCTTTCTGTTGTTAATGGCAAAGGAGTGCAAATAGTTGAATATTGCCTTTTCTGTGAGCTGAGCCTTGGCCAAGGCTACAAATCCAGTAACTCGAGCAAGTGGACAATTACTGAGTTAACCTGTACGCCTTACAGTATGCTATCTTAGTCTTCTGACTATGCGTGTGTATGTATCTATGTACTGTAAATTGGTATAGGCTGTTTGGCTCGCTGCTTCTGGTACTCAATTTTAATGCCACAATTTTGATGCGCTGTGACAAATTTGGTCTTCCTGATTTCCTCCCGCTGCTGAGAAATTCTGAGCCTAGAAGCTCTGTCTGGCCCACTGAGACGTGGAGACCTGAGCTCTTTTTGCTCATGGAAGCAAAGATCAGAAAAACTGGCAATGTGTCTCTGAATAAACCACTGCTTATACGAAATGATCAAACGCAGATGTTCTTTTCTTGTTCCCTTTGGATTTTTTTTAAATTATTGTTATTTTTTGCGTATCATGCTTGCCATTCTGTCATCTGAGAGCGTACGAAGATAACACATGTAGCTTAGACTACCTCACCAGCAGGATTCGTAGAGATGATGAAGGCAGAACCAGAGAGAACCAGGGAACCACAAGACAGTTGTGAAACGAGTTGTAGACCCAGCATTGCTTTGAGCTGGTGTTGCTAAGTTATGGTATTGGCAAATAATGAATTCAATGTGAGAACGTGACTTGATGATTGGCCTCGGTGCTTTTCAGTGGTATCATGTTTCCCCAAGGGTGAATGTTGCTTATCTAACGTTTCCTCCTCCTCTTTTTCATAATATTGCGTGACATCCGAGACTTCTGCTGTAGTACGACAGTACCATACTGGGTTGTGGTTTTAAAAGCAACAATCTGAAATATTATAGAAACAACAAAATCTCTCCATTCAGGGGAAACGTTCCCTGTAATCTTACTACTGGCATAGTTATCTCCAGTGCCTTCTTGCCATGTATTTCAAAGCTCCTCTGGGGATTTGAATTGGATAACTGTTTTCTTGAAAGAAAAAGGCACCTTACTGTGTAGGGGAATGAGAAACAGTTACACTGGGTTTAGGTTACTAAAATTTGAGTGTGTTGTATCTGTTGTTATTTGTAATTGCAGACTTCCCAGGGAAACATGAGCGGAATTTTTAAATATGCTATAAACACCTCTTAAAAGTATGCAAAAATAGACATCTTTCCTACTATTAGGATTCTGTTACTGGGTCTTTAACCTGGGGCTCATGCCCCTTCTGCTGTGTACCCCACATTTGTGGGCCTGGGGAGTTAACTGCCTTTGGGGAGATCTGCTGGGTGCTCACTCTTTCTCGTGCTCTCCAGGGTTTGCTTTGGGAGTACTCCAAGTACGTGCACAGGCAAGGGGACGCAGCAGTTGCTCCATGAAGTTTTTCTGTTTGGCGAGCAGAGACTTCTATATGTATGATGTGTATAGATATATGCATATATACAGTATATGTATACTGTAACGTAGATGTGACACTACTGTTCTTGTTTCTTCATGTCCTTTTTTTCTGCCATTGACTGTTAGAGAAAATCCTAATCTTATCTTTTACTGCTTGTTCCTTAAAGAATCAAAACATTATTATCTGATCTGCATCTTCTTGCTAATTCACATGGACCTTATGAGGAGGCCTTAGAACTTCTACATAAGAGCTGCAGCTAGGATGTGGTGGAAGTCGTTCAGGGAGGGTCTTGAATGCAGCTTTGTTCGTAGATATTGAGAGTTTGGAGTAAAACGTGAAACAATTTTTTATTCTCAAAGTACTGACAGCAGTAAAAGCAGTGAGTAAATTTAACTTGCTAGACAGTTGTAATTTGCCGAATGCATTTGTCAAATAGTTTGGAAAGAATCCAGGGCACATTTAGATGAGAAAAAATAGAAATGGGCTCAGACTAAAAACGTGAGCTAAACGTCCTCCAAGGTTTGCAGAAATCAGGCTATAAACTTCGTTACACAGGTCAGTAATGGACAGAATCAAAAGGTGTTGTGGGGGATTTTGAACTTTGGGGAAAGTCAGAGTTTGGTTCATATCCGCTTGACAACTAAACGCAACTGGTTTGTCTTGGGGTCTTCCGTTTAACTAATCGTAAAACTGGTGCTTCTTTTAAAGTGTGTTAGTGCATTTGGAAGTCAGGAGGTATAACCGAAACACTAGGCTTTTTAGCCCGGTGATTATTTGGCCTTTAATATCACTGTGTCTGTGGGTTGTTAAAAACTCTTCTTCACGGAGTCTTTGTAGTATGCACTGTTGACTCCGCTGTTAGGGAAATCAGTGCGATCTCATGAGTACAGCTTGCTGAAATCACCAAGAAGGGATAAAGAGATGCTCTATCATTGCGAATAATAAGTGTGGCTCTTTTGAAAGAAGGCGGCAAATAGATCGGCTTGATGGCATCTAGAAGTTGTGCAGTGTGCTGCAGTTCCCTGCTCCTCTCAGGTGCTGCCAAATGTTCAGTTTGTCACGGGGCGGTGGGTGGCGAGCGGGGGAAGGTGTTCCCCTTTTTGTGATTGATTGCAGACTTTCATGCCGAAGGGGCGTTTTTTCATTAGTTGGATGAAGCCATAACGGATTCTGTGCACATCTGACGAGTTCATTTTTTATTGTGTTAATAAGTAAAAATCAGTTTATATTTCTGAACCGGATTTTCGTGTTAAGCCATCGTGGTACCACAGCTCTAGCCCCCAGTTCTGACTTTTAACCCTGTCAAATTTAGAGAGTTTGAACTAGGGCTTTCTCTGCCCTGCTTTCTTGCTGACACAGAATTTCCTCAGAGACTTTGACTATTGCCACTAAGAGTGTTTGTTTGTAGTTGCAGCTCTTTTCTGAGTATAATTCGTTATTTTTGTTTTCTGAGTCATCTCTCTTGTCTTTTATTTTCCAGGTTGGTGAGAGGCAGAGAGTTCTGGTAACAGAAGAATCCTTTGATTCCAATTATTATGTTGCTCACAATCCTTTCTATGAGCAGGTACAGTTAAATAAACAACATAACATCTT
This sequence comes from Steatornis caripensis, assembly GCA_013398225.1. Lineage (NCBI taxonomy): Eukaryota > Metazoa > Chordata > Aves > Caprimulgiformes > Steatornithidae > Steatornis > Steatornis caripensis. Next base: position 279,971 of record VZSC01001146.1, on the reverse strand, counting down.
CTTGTTTTATCTTTGCTTTCTGATAATCTCAGGAACACAGTGTGCCGCAGCACAAAAAACAGGTAAAGACATCAGAAACATTTTCCGGGGAAGGTGTGACCATCAAGACTTGTTTATGAGATATTTTGTTTCTGTGTTGTAAATACAATTATACCTGAAATTATGTTAAGAAATACACAATAGTTCTTGGAGTGTGCAGCATGAGGAGGATACATGCTATATATCCAAATAACATTATTTTAATGGTTTAAGAAGCTCTTAATTATTACAGTAATTTTAATTTCTGTGTCTCATTATTTTCTCAATAGTTGAACCTCGATAATTTCTGTACATCTTTCAGAAAATCTTTTCAGGCAATGTAATTTGCCTCCCCCCCCCCCCAAAAAAAAAAACAAACCCCGAATTTCAAACAATAGGAAGGGTCAGAAACTTCTTCAGATTAACACTTCAGCCTAATACGTTGTATTTCCTTCTGTGTACTTTCTACAAATATTCTTTCTGCACAGAAATGTTGTGTTTGAGCTAGGAAGGAAGTACAGCATGTGTTTCACAGAATTACTAGTTTTACTCAAAAGCAGATTACTTGCTGAAAACCGATAAAATTGGCTTTTCTGAATCATCACGATTTCACTCTGATTTTGCCTTTGGCTTGTTCTTAATTTTCTTGCACTGAGCTGCTGCAGTTTGCTTTTGCTACCTTTAGTTATTCAGTTGTCTGAACCTGGAGACACTACTGATGATGGCTGTGCTTATGTAGCAGCCAGTAGTGCTTTCTTCTGGTTCTGGGTTATGTTACAGCATGTATTTATTTTTGCTTAGTAGTATGTAACATTACTGCTCTTGAAATATCTGTTTGTGTTAGATATCTGGTTCACTAATTATTTTTTCCTAAGTTTCTTTTTTTTATGTAACGCTCTTTTTTTCTTTTGTTACATCTTTAACCTGTCTAATTCTTCTATGTCACCGTTCCTTGCTTTTGTAGCTTAACAATCAGATTTGAGGAACGTGGGTTTCCATATAGAGATTAAAAAGAAATTGCTTGGGGCTTTCTAGTGTTCAGTGCTTGGTTTATAAAAGTTTCATTAATTAAGAGAAAAACAGTATATGCAAAAAAAGGTATTGATGTTTTATGGGGTATTTGTACAGCACCTGATACAGCCCCTAACTGAGACTGGTAAAGAATACACAAAATACAAATAATAACATCGGCAGTAATTTTAAATTTTATTATAGAAGAAATACTTTCCGTTATTAAAATGTATGTCTTTTCCCTAAAAATCTTACGTGTGGCATGTTTGACAAAGGTCATGTCCTACTGTTTGCCTAGGTAAGCACAAGACTTGGTGCTAGTGACTAACTTTAATAACAGAAAATTTAATGATAGTAAATCGAAAGACACTCTTGAGACACTAAATATTGTATTATACTTTGGAAGCTGAAGCTTAGAGTCCTGGTTTAATGTTCTGTTGACTCAAACAGTTATCAAACCTGTTCTCTCTTCACTAAGCTCATTTATATTAGAAGAGTTAGCTATTAAAGCTGCATCGATAGAACTACAGACAGACTTCCTCATAGAACTGCAGCTTACTGTGGAGGCTTTGGTGATGTAGTTTAAGGTGGTTCATTGAACAGAGTAGTCTAAACTGACCGAGGGGTACTTTGCCGGAACAACAGTCAAGGTGTAGCTTTTTTTCTTAGAAATATGATTGGGGACTTTTTCCTAACAAATACTTATATCAGAAAAAAATATGAGTGTATGCCAAGCCCGGCTGCTTGGTTGTTTATAGTACCTCCCAGATACTTTCATTTAACCTCTTTCTTTTTCTTAAGTAGTAGTCACATACCGATATCTGTCCCTGAGGATTTATATGTAGTAACTGCCATATTGCATATGGGGATACCAAGATTTACAGAGGTCACAGGCCCGGCGATACTTAGTCACCTGATTTTCCTTTTATTTCATTTTGCCCAAAATGAATCATGTGGGAAGAACTGTGATCTAGTCACATTGTAGTACTGTGTCAGCATTAGGAGATGGCTTTGTGTTTGCCGCTTAGTTCCAATTAGTCTCAGCTTGCCCAGCTCTGAAAGGCAAAAGTGTCTGCTTTCCTTGGAAGATGCTTAGGAAGCTCAGCAGAATCTTAGGATCTGGAAACTGCTAGAGTCATGAACACCTGGAGCCTTCAGGAAGAACGAGAAACTACTTGTAATGATTCCCTCCGACTGGGACAGCCAACCCTTGCAGTAGGTGAAACCAGAGAGGCACTATTTGGCAACAAAACGTTCTCTAAATGTGGTTGGCACAGAGTTTTCCTCTGAAAATCCTCTGCACGTTTTCTCTGAAAATCAAGACGTTTTAAGACATTTGAATTTCAGCATTCAAAAATCAAGCTATACGTATGTGCTCATCATTCTTGAAAAGCTTGCATTTTTGTATGGATGAGCTTCAAGAAAATGTGATTCAGTAAGTCCCTGTGATTCAATTTTTCATTGTTTAATCGGGAAATGACTCTGCTTTTCTTTCTAAACTGCTTCTCTTTTCTTGGAGCCTTTTAATGCCGTTTGTTCTTCCAGCAAAAAATGCTGCTCCTCTCGTTGAGCTCTTTCTTTTGTAACATTCATGACCTAGGAACATCTGTTATGTGGTGTCTTTTTTGTGAAGTTCCTCCAGGGCTGTCTGATGTCATGGTTGTGCAGATTCAGGAAAGGGTGGCATCAGTTGCTGACCCAAGAAACACACTCATCCATTTTTGCAGGCATTCACTGTCAGTCGTGCATCTCAGCTGCAGAGGACCTGCGCAATCGAAATAAGGGCTTGTGCAAACAGAAACATGGGCACAATTTCTGTCCTGAAACATGTACAGACTCAAAAACATTTTAAAAAAAGTGTCGTGGAATAGATATGAAAATAGGAAACTTTACAGCAGTCTATTAGAATCGTGTAGTACTAGTGCCCTTGGGAGCTGTTTGGGTCTGGATTAAAATGTTGCAACTTAAGCCCAACTTTCTTATCAATCAAAAAATACAACTCACTGAATTGGTTGGAGGCAAAAAGGCCTGAGCTAACACTAAAAATCTCGCGAAGAACGCAAACTGGAGATGCTACTGGTCAAGTGTGTCAGGGGGTATAGTGTATGCTGGTGACTAAAATTTTAAAGTTTTAGGATTTGCTCTGATGTTTGTCAAAAATCTGTTTTCTGAGTGGAAGCGGGAGACACGGGTGCCTTGGTGCTATTTAGTAACTATGTCTTCATCTTTATTTGAAAGGTTCTTGTGCCAAAAGATCCTCTGTTAATGGGTAAGATGGTAGAAGTTGATATTTATGAAGCTGGGAAACATTTTATGAAGGGGCAACCGGTGTCTGATACCAGAGTTTACGCTGCATCCATCACCAGACCGTTAGCAAAAGGAGAAGTTTCTGGTTTAACAGAGGTGAGTAAAAGACATTTTCTGCTTTACTGCACTGGTAAAACAGCAGCTGTTCAAGCATAATGATTCCGTTCTATGTATCTGTTATCGTTTTATAGTTCCCCTTTTAGGTATGCATGAGGCTTTAATCTTTCCTGACAGATTGAAATCTGAATTTAGAAGATGTTTTTGCTGATGCCCTCAGCTTTACTTTGCATCCTGTAAAGGCAGTAATACACTTGTTTCTTGTTCCAGGGTGCAAGATGAGGAAAGAACTTATTGGAATTGAAAAGATTTAACAGCAGTGATTCTGTAATTCAGTGTATTTCAGTTCTAGTTTAGTCGAAGGATGAATCTGTTTATTTTGCTTTAGAAAGCTGTTTTAAAAAAATGTGTATTGATTACATGTCTGTTAAAACAGGTCAAAATTTGGTGCAGAGATTCAGAATTACTTGGTGGGTAGAGGTACGGAATATTTACAATATATTTTGGAAAAAGGTTAACATCTGATTTAGTCATGTAAAGAAAATGAAACTCTTTTTAAAGGAGATCTGATCCTTATTTTACACCTCAGTAGATGTGGCTGTTAGCCAAGTATTCACATATATTTCATGGAGCTCTAGTTGTAAAAACTGATGGAGTGTGAAATGAAAATGTGTATCACATTTCTAAGCATCATTTGATGTCCTTTCTCCAGCACTGTTGTTAGGATCTCCAAAAATATGTAGCAATAATTTAGCGCATGGAATAAGGCTAATTGGCAGTTTATCAGTTTACTACCTTGCTACTTTTACAGTAAATTGTTGATAAGTATTAAAGTGTATATGCATCCTTGTTGAAGTTCTAAGTAGTGATATTGAAAAGAAATAATCAATGCATACGTTATGTGACTAGTATTCAGCTAAGCTACTTGGTCTCTTGAGTAAACCTGGCTATGGAAGCACAGAGCAACAATAACTCACCTACTTTAATGCGTTTGGCAGATCATGAAACTTAAGCACAAACACACTGCTAAACTCTTTTGAATGGTTTCTGTGTGTGTGTGCGTATTGGCCTCATAAGGGTCTGTAAGAGGAAAAAACAGCCAAAACCCTCAAATTGTCTGATTGGACTGTGTAGTGATTTGAACACAGCTGCTTTTCTCAGCAGAACATTTTTTTTTTAATAATCTGCTGGAACAGAACCAAGCCCGTCATTAAACTGAGCGTGTGCTGCCAGGAGCTTGTAGTATGGGAACAAGCAAGCAGACTGCTGACTGAAATTTTGTGTGTTAAAAACGAGAGATAAAAATTACTTAAATTGAGGATACTGATAATTTCTGTAAGAACTCACTGAGATGTATAGATCTGCGCCTACCCTTAGAGTAGATACGAACAAGTACCTGGAATGCCCAAATAAGTGGCTACAGCAAGCGAATGATAAGGCACATTGCTTTTCATTACTCTTGTGGCTACCAGGACTCCTTCAAGGGAGTATCTTCTTCATGTTTGGTCCACTGGATGTGTTAGGAACTTCCGCTTTCTGGAAAAAACTAGAATCTCAATACTTGAGTAAATGGGACATCTTTTGTACAGGGAAACTACAGCTGAGAGCTTTTAATCACGCTTGGCCAATGTGTACTATATAGAGCATGAACTGAAAATGTTAGTGGGAAGTTCCTCCTGACAACTCATTATGTACGTGGCAAATCAGGAACTTTCTTTAGGTTCCCAGGAAAAAAAAATCAGTTTGTCGCAAAAGTCACCATTGGTTTTTGGCTGGGTGAAAGATGCTCTGTGTGTTGTTTTGTATGGTTGGACTGTTGGGAAATGTTTCCTGCTAGATGTGCTCGAGACATGTAATTCTAGCCTAAAATGCTTATGAGCAAGAAAAAAGGGTCAACATACGTCATATGACCCTTTATATAGCTTGTTACGTGCACAGATCGGGTAAAGGAGACAGCTCAGAGCGTATGTATTCAGATACTCCCCCAAAAGTAACCAAAGATCTTGGACCTTTCAACAAGATCCCAGGGGTCTCTGCGGATTTTGAAAACAGCAGCATGCAGAACTGAAACCTTGGATAACTTGCTTCAGTCCATTCCCATTCAACAAAGCACTTCCTAATGACCGTGGAAATTACTAGGGCTGCAGCGCACACCTTACAGTTCAGCGTGTTATGCAAGTACTGTGGTGAGGAAGGGTAGATGGCTGAGTCAGGGCTGTAACATTAAAGGTTACAGTTAAAAAGATGCTATTTTTGTAGTGAATCGTATTCATCGCTTGCTATTATTAATAGTATTTTCGTTCGCTTGCATAGGACACAATGAAAGATATTTCAAAATACATCACTGCTGTACTTCTCTAATGAGGAATGTTAACAGAAAGAGCGAAAGCTTTCAAAACTGTACGGTGTTTAAGGAAATTAATCATATGGCTAAAAAAATAAATTATAAAAATTGAGAGCACCGTAATTTGAGGATGTCAAAGCAAGCCACAAACCCATCCTAAGCAAGAAGAAACTTCTATAAATGCCGTGATGAGTAATACCTCCAAAGGATCAGCGCTTATCTGCAGTTGTGTGCTCTCTTTCTCGTGTGCTACGTGTCCCTCAATAATTTTTTCTGACAAGTTCAGAGGGAGCACCACAAGCAACATGGTGTGTCTGAAGGAACAATTGTAGGCCTCTTTTTTACCCTTTTGACCACATGACTGAGGTGACAGATTGGTCCAAAGAAATACAAGAAGTGGGTCACCAGCTAGAATCGACAGATCTGACTGGAAAAGAGGGAATGCAAAATGTCATACAAAGGGCAATTTAGAGACTCCATGAAATATTCACGTGTTGTATATCTGTGCAAATAAGAAGCAGACAAATACTGTTAGAATTAATTCAGGGTATTTTGAGCATACTTTTTTTATGGAAAGCACAACTAATATGTGTATCCCTTAATGTATTAATGATGTAGCATTTCTTAGCAGTTATTATACTCTCTAAGGAAAAAACTGTGACTAAGTAGATGGGCTTAGACTAAGGTCTTGACATTCAGTAATGTTAGGCTCTGTGGCAGAAGTTGGTACAGGAAAGGCAGAGGATTGTTGGAGTCAGCGGCTCAGGTTAAAAAGCTTTCAAAGCGATCAGACTTACTGATTCTAGTGGGCATACTGAGTATTAAAATGCACAGGTGTTTGCCAGGAATTTTTATCTTTTACTGCAGCACGATTTTTTTATAAAAGCCACTGAAAAGTCAATGATGTCTCCAAGTTGCACAATTCATAGGAAGGCTATTTTGGGGAGCAAATATATTTGGAAATTTCAGTTAACTCAGAAATTTAAATCTAGTATAGATTTATTTGGGTTTAAAATGTGCAGTTGCTGATTCAGTCGTAGAACAATGTTTAGAAGATATATAGCAGAGGATATGTAGCTCAAAGTTGAAATCAGTAAAGCATGAACACGCGTAAAGGCATTTTTATATTTTGTTCTAGTGAATCTAACATAGGATACGTGTCGAGTGGGCACTAAAAGGTACTGACGGTAACACTAAAAATGATCGTTTGGACAAAACAAGCATATCGTGAGTTACTAACTGCAATTACAAATAACAGTGAATAACTATTTCAAGCCTTTGATCAAGAATTAGTTCTACTAAGTTTCTGAGGAAAAAGCAAGATGTAAATGCTGCAGATGTGATACCCTTTCACTGAGGTGGGCTTGGAGATGGCAGAGCATTAAGGACATACTTCAGCATTTTGAGATTCAGTAGACCAATTTAGCATGTCTGCTGTGTTCTTAAGCGCTCTGGTAAACTAGTCTTTGAGATTTTGCAGGTGGGTTTGCAATGCACGCAGTCCAGAGTAACGTTATCACTCCATAATAAATGTTTTTGAAAAGTCAGCAGTGTGCATCAATGGTGTGAATGTTATTTGATTTTTAAGTAACATTTTAATATTTTTAATTAATTTTATTTGGCATGTTGAGGGATCTTGACAGTTCCTCAGCAGCATAAAGTAAAATACCTAATAGATCTATGCTGTTTACAGGCAAACATTTGCCCAAATCTAATCACTGGAAAAAAAAAAATAAGAAACTGCAAGAATATGAGCTCTTGTTAGAAACAGAAATAAGAGTATGTTATGCTTCTGTCATCCAAAAATAATTCTAGTTTTTTACACGTGTTCTGTGACTAGAGGAAAAAAAATTATTGCAAGGTGAGAAATACATGAAGAAGAGACCAAAGGACTGAGGGATAAAAATAAAAGGCTGGCTACCTGCCAGAATTGTAATGCGTTGCCAAAATCAAAGCCCTATAAGTCTTGGGACCTTTGGTGGGAAATTTTAATCAGATGGAAAATTAGGGCAAGGGAGAAGTATTTTTAACAGGCTATTGAGTTATGTAGTCATGATTCTTTTATGTTCATAGTTCCTGTTTCTATAATGCATCTGTGACTGACTTTCTTTTCAAACAAATATAGGCACATCTTTCTCTCAGTTGTCTGTTTTCTGTTGTTTTATGTGATGACATTCTCTCTGTCTAACACTTCCCCTGTGAATGACTCCTGCTGACAGGTCCCCGTTTGCAATACCTCCTTTTGTGAGTCTGGGATCTCGGTGCACATCTCTGTGGCTCCCAGGCCATGGTACTGTCTGCAGTTTGCCCGTTAAGCTAATAGCTATCCAAGTCATTGGGATCTTCAGAGGAAATGAGGAATGAGCCACTGATTTTCAGTTAGCAAGGAATTGCTTGGCCAGTCTGCTTGTTCCTTTCTCCCTCTGACCTGCCTTCATTTTTTGCAGTAGGTTATTGTAGCGTTATACTTCTGGATACTACTGAAGAAGCCTTATGTTCCTGGTCTCCTAGTTAGCCACAAGTATTTTCTAGTTACATTAGCAAAAGATGACCTCTAAATATTATCCAGCCTTTTTTCTGATGTTAGGAAACAGGAAAAATGCATATATCAAACACTTCTTTGTAGCCTGCCAGAAAGAAGAATCAACAAAGCATAGCTTAAAGGGAACTCTCTGATCTCAGGTAGAAAGGGTGCTTCACTTGCAGGCAAAATGAAATGGAGAAGGGGGAAGAAAGTGTCTTGTGCTGGAAGAGAAATGAAAGAAAACATGGCAGAATTGAGATCTCTGTATTGGAAACTTCCTTCAAGGGTTTGGAAAGAAATGTGGAAGATGTGCATAAAATTGAACTAATTATTAAACACAGTTTTTACATACACTGGAGTTTCAAAGTGGTGGAAAACTTAGTTCCTGAACAGGATCTAGAGGTTAGAGATTTAGGGGAAAAAAAGAATGAGGAAGCAAATTTTGGATCAAAAAATGGCATAGAGGTGCAAGGAGAGGAATCCTTCATAAAATTACAGAAGCAGAAATTATAGAAAGTATGAGAACTGCTAATGAAAGATTGGAATTTCCAAAGAAGAAAGAAAATAAAATACACCTTTTACCTCTCTGGAAAGCTGCTTTGCAAAGGCATCTGTGCATCACAATGTCCAAGTAGGGGCAGTTTGAGGAATATGTGGGGAAGTTTCTACCTAAGGTAAATATACTGACCAAAAAAAGGAACATTTTCTATGTAAACCAGAAAATTTTCAGGTAATAGTTAATGAAAATATGGTGCGATATTTGGTGCTCTTGCATTCTGTGCTCTTGCGTTCTTAGGAATATACCTTTTGTTGGCTCGGTTGCTCTCTTTTCCTTTTCCTCTTCCTCTGAAACAACTGATTGTAGTGGAAAACATACAAATAGTGCTTTCACAGATATTAATCTGTTTTATTTAATGTGTTACTTAAGTTCCCTGCTGGTTGTAAATAGAGGTCATATAAGATGATGTTAAATATTTCTTAATGAATCTTTTTCTCTTATTCTTCAGTTATTTCACTAAGGTTGCTATGAAGTCAGTGTAAGAGAAGAGAAATTTCCTTTCTAAAAGTGGAGCTCGATACCATCTGCAGATGTTTTTAAAAAGGACCTTCAAAAGTCTCATCACTGAAAAAATGACAAACATTTGTAATGATCTGTTCCTTAAATGCTCATTTTCATGATCTACATATTATCTGCATACCACGTTGGCTTTCCTTGTTGGGGGATTTGTGTTGATTTGAATTTCTCTTCTACTTGAAGGCCCAAGGTTTCTCAGCTTAGAATCAGAAATTCGGGACGGATTCTTTCTAGGGGCAAAATAGATTTTTGTTGCTGGGTTTAGATAAGCACTGGATTGGATCGGCTGTAGTGCTCGGGCAATTTTAGTCAATGCTGGTCTTTAGGAACATACTTAGCAAATATCTGTGAGAAACACTCGATATACAGGCCAGTTGCCTTGGATTGTGGGTGTGGACTAGGTGACCTCCTAAGTTTGTTTCCAGGCTTATCTTCTGTAATTCTGTTAACATCTTAATTTAGCCAGCAGTTATTTGATGACTAGCAAACTGCAATAGAAGGTAGTTCATTGATCAAAAATATTTCTCTGCACTGCATAGAGGGTTAAGATACATAGAGATGATTTAAGGCAGCAAACCCAAGAGCCTGGGTAAGACCTTCACCACGTAGTTTTATCCCGAGGTCTTTAATTTAATGGGCATGTTGTCTTTCTGCCCATCCCTCGGCAGGGCTGAATTTCAACTGCAGCGATCAAAGCTAAACTGAAACAACACATATTACATAGCCTCTTTTCAAACAAATGCTCTCTGAAGTCCATTGCAGGTGAAAAGATCTGAACTTTAGTTTATTTACTTTTCATTTCCTCAACAGTGTTATTTGGCTGAATGTTATTGTCTAATCACCTTAAATTACATAATTATGTTAATCTCGTGCAGTGCATGGCATAAATGGAAATAGTAATGACTGCGATGATTCAACTGTAAGTCATTTTCTGGAGAATGAGAGAAGGTTAAACAGAAATGTTCTACCCCTTCTGCCTCCAGAATTAAAACCCCAAGTGCTAAAACAGTTCTGCCATTTTTGCGTGTTATTTCTAGTACTTGCCCTGCTGATGCTGCGCTGCAGGATGAGTGGGTGGGTTCTGCTCTCCCTTGTCAAGGGACAAATTGGAAGTGTGTAGCTGTGGTAATTTTAACTGCTTGACACTCCCTGTAATATTTAGGAGTTCCTTTTAAAATATTTTTTCTTTTTAATCAGAGCTTTAGCAAACAGACTTTTTGGGAAGAATCAAAAGGCATTTGTTTTTAATAATGCTCTATTATTTAATGTACGAGGTTATAAATCCACTAAGTTTTAATTGGCTTTCAGGGAAAAAAAATGCAGCAGTCACAAACTTTTCTCAGTTTTTCTGTTGTTTTGGAGGTCATCTATTTCCAACTCACTCTGCCAGCAAAAGTCATTATAGGTTTGACTTTTATACGTCTCCAGTCGAGTTTGTACAAAAGTAGGTGAAGGATATCCAGCCCCCATATACATTGTACATTTGCTTGTAGTATGTAGTCATCACTTTTCTTTTTATTACTACTCTTCACATCATGAAAAAGCTCACGTAGGCAGTATTGCTCCCTCTGTTCCTTCCCTCTCCTTTCCCTGCAAGGAAACATGCAGTCAGAGGCACGAGATATTTATGTGTTGGATGGATGATTTTTCTACCTGTTCCTTAACTATTGAAGCTGTAATTGTAGTAGTCTTTTTTCATTCTTATTCAAGTGGGACAGCACGAAAAAGGCACGTGGAGCTCATGAGAGGAAAATAGAGGTTTAGAAGGGTGATATAGCTTTCACCATCACCTTATGAAAGGTCAGTAGGAGATTTGATTTTGCGCATACAAGGTATTAGAACGTTGAACTTTTGCCTCTTAGAAGTATATTTGTTGCCAAAACCATTGAAGTGAGAGGATTCATTAGCTTTGAGATTGTTTTGAAGGCAAATAAAAATTACAGTCATGAGATTAAGCTATTTCTTAACTCAAAACTGTTTAAAAAGTGTATGTCATTTCAGAGAAATTAGCAAGCCATGTTGAAGGGAAATTAGGATGTTCTGTATACTTTAATACTATCACATGATCACAATTTTTTTTTAGATTCTTAGTGGATTAATGGTTTTGTAATAGTCTAAAAATCATCCTTTGTATTCTTGTTGAGTCTGATAATGAGAATTTACTAAGATATATATAAATTTTGCAAATAACATTTTTTTCTGACAAATCTATTAAAACAGTGTTGAACTGATCTGGCAATATTAGGATTAATCATGAGTCATAGTAGAATACTCAGATCCATTCATAATCATGATTTCCCACTCAGACTTTGATAATATTTGGATATAGTGATTTACATTTGTGCTTTTCATATACTTGTCAGTAACATTAGCTTAGAGATATTTTTTGTGGTACCAAGGGTAATAAGATAAAGAAAAAGGGGAAAAGGCTTTTCAGTATGAGAAAGAAACAATTTTTTTTAAGCTTTTGTCAGTAGTAAATTATATTTTGTGTATGGGGATGTCTGCATATAAAAATTCAAAGACAAATTTACAGTGGCTATATCTTTAGCTGAAATTAAATTACAATTGGGTAATAAAGATGAGATTCTATTTGGTGGCTACATTGGAGAAAACGTACCTTAATACTTCCAAATGCCATACTTCAGTGAAGTGGATGTGAAATTCAGAGCCTTAAATTTAGTCCACCAAGGATATACTCCTAACTACACTAGAATATCCAAAGAACTTTCTGTGACCTTGCTGAATATATTAGAATGACTGTATCGTTAAACAAAACTCTATCCTTACACAAAAAGTTTTAGTGTCTAAGCAGTCTTAGTAGCCTAGTGCTTCTTCAAAGGCTGCATACAGTGACTTTGTGTTTCCACAGGCTGTATTCCATATCAAGTTTAACATTCACTCTAGATCCTTTCTCATGCAATCAGATCAAAGTCTTGATCGTGCCATTAGTGTTAAAGCATGTTGTTGCAGATTTACTGGACCAAACAACAACAGAAATAAACCCTTGCCCTCCTACTACAATCTCTCCTTCAATCTAGATTTTTTTGTCAAAGGAGTCCTCTCAAACTACAAGAGGAATAATTGCTTTAAAAGTTTGTATTCTGGTCTAAGAAACTTGGCTCATTGCCTGTTACGCTGAAGGTTTCCATGAGACCTGACTCTTACATTTATTTAGCTTTAGGTCCAGTGTTTATTTGTAAAAAGTTCCAAAGCAAGCTGTTTCTGTGAGCTTTATCAAAGACCGTTAATTAAAAGAAACATTTAGAAAAGTAACTAATTATTTAACCACTTCATTGAAGCTGTTCAAAGACAGCTTTACCTAGGGTTAGTGTACAGTACACCAATCTTGATAACCTTCCTCTGACTACTTCCCGTTTTGTATTTAAATGACTTGAAGGATTTCGCCACCTCTAATTTATTTTTTTGGATGTTAGAACTCTCCTTAAAGATGAAGAAAGATTTTCTACTGACTTACTCCAGTGCTAGACGAAGTCACTCATACTAGCTAAAATCCAGAAGGTATGACAGGATGTGATGTGATGTCTGATCCAGCACTGGGAAGGGGGAACATTGTGGTGAATGATCCAGGCAATATAGCATGAGACGTTGTGGTAGTGGTGTGATACGGTTCGTGTAGATAGCCCAAATCTCATATACATTCACACTAAAGTAAAAACAGCACTACATCTGTTTGCGTGGTCCTTTCGGTGTTATACCTTTCCTTTTCATCAGAACAGATTCCAAAGCTTGTTCATAATTTTCACTGTGAGTTTGTTATAAGCAGATTCACAGGTATGCATCAGAAACAGTTCATGTTTTGAGGCTCCAAAAGAGTCATAGGGCTTCAAGCACAGTTTTCATGTGTTTGAAACTCAAGCCCACAGGATCTTTAAATTTCAGCATACTTACTTTCATTTCTTTTACTGGAGTCAGGACCACAACCCAGGTTTGGTGTAATAAAAAAATTATGATCTTGGGAAAACTAGGACATACTTCTTCCATCCTAGATAATATGAAAACCAGAGAGTTTGGAATTATTGTGAGGAAGATATATGTACTTCAGTGGTGCTTCAATTTTTAATTGTCAAGGTCACAAGCCCTGGAATGAAGTCATTTTCATTAAGATACACTGTTGTAAAGTCGAAACTAAAGTTGAACTATGTGGTAATCTAAGACATCAAGGTGTGCAAGAAATAATACAGATTTTTATCGTGTAGTCTTTATTGTAGAGAAGAGCTGACAAATAATTTGTAAAACAAAAATGTTGATTTAAAAAATTCTCAGTGATAAGCATTTCTTAAAAAGAAATGTGCATTTTTAGTTGTTCTTGGTGATGACTCTCACATAGAATAATTAAAGGCCTGAAGGCAGACCACGCTTGACTTACGTAGCTTATCATTTCATAAGAAAATGGTTATTTCCAGCTTCTGGCTCAACGTAAGTCAACAAATGCTATAATGAAAGTTGATGTCGCTGTGTTATCAATGTCTTCTTTATGACTCTTTTCATTTTGCCTTTTTACCTGACCTNTGTAAAACAAAAATGTTGATTTAAAAAATTCTCAGTGATAAGCATTTCTTAAAAAGAAATGTGCATTTTTAGTTGTTCTTGGTGATGACTCTCACATAGAATAATTAAAGGCCTGAAGGCAGACCACGCTTGACTTACGTAGCTTATCATTTCATAAGAAAATGGTTATTTCCAGCTTCTGGCTCAACGTAAGTCAACAAATGCTATAATGAAAGTTGATGTCGCTGTGTTATCAATGTCTTCTTTATGACTCTTTTCATTTTGCCTTCTTACCTGACCTTACCAGTAGAAACACTGTTTTGTGGAACTTGGCCTATAAAGAAGCCCTCTCCACAGATGCATGAGCATGTTGTCCTTACACTACCGCAGAAATGGCCAGCCTCTGGCCTGGGACAGCCTGCAGCCACCAGAGGAGTTCGCCTGCCTCGCTAGGTACTATCCAATACACTCCTTCACGATGGTCAGGGCCATACGTGTCGGAGCATATGCGATGTGTGGAGAAGAAGAGCTAGTAGCTCTTCATCACATGATGAATTTATGTCTGGTTGTGTGGTTGACAAGGCATGGTAGTGCCTTGAGTAGACTCATGTGGCCTATCAGAAAGGATTGACCACCCACATTCTACAACAACAGGAGATGGATGTTTGATTGATACATAGTGAAAGGAATGAAACATGACTGGCTGGAGAGCCAGATGTCAAACGCAAAATAAAAAGCAAAAGCCACATGGAAATTAATACTCTTTTTCTCTAGTCTCAGTATCACCATGGGGTCCTTGAAACAAGATTATATGAGAAAATTATTCACTAAATGTCTCAGCTTTCAAATTGATGTATTCCTCTTCATAGCTGTGTATATGCTGAGGCAGAATACTTTAAACCAAAATGGAGCATTTGTTAGAGTGGCTTGGAAATTTTTGTGAAAATACTTTTGATGGAATGAAGATGTGTAGGCAGTACATTTAAGCTCTTTTTTGTCAAAACATTACATAGCTACAAAACCTACCTATGCATAATACCAAGCAGATGGATTTCTGGTCCTTAAGAAAGGGTCTTGTTATCAGGACTAGACAATTTTTTTTTTAAATCTCGTCCTTGTTTTGACATGACTTCATATGTGATTGTAAGTCATTTCAGTCAGTCTGACTGTGCTTTATCTTATCCGTATGGAATCTATTTTGCAATTCTCACATACAAAATCTCTGATAAGTGCAGATAACATAATTATCATTCAAAAAGGATGGCTGTGAATATCCATTTCTGACACAGATATTTTTTCCTAAATACAAGAAATTTAATTTGGTAAAGTAATGGGAGTAGTGCTTAGAATGACAGGAATTCTTTTCCTCTTTCAGCTATTCAACATCTCTGTCTAAAGAAACATTAGTTCATTATTTTTTCAGTAAGGAGTGCTTAAGATTCTGTAGCATAATCAGATTTTGTCACAGAACCACAGGGGAAAGCCAGATGTGAAGCTCTTAATAGCTGGAAAGGAATGAATTAGAGTTATGCTTGGGAGAGTATTTTGTGCAATAAAAAAACTGTTGTAGTGCTCTTAAGCTTTAGTATGGAGACATGAAGCATTTTAAAATCCAAACCCATCAATTTGATAAAGGTAAGTCGCACAGTTATCATCCTGTGGGCTTGCATATCTCACCCGTAGTATATGTAGGCACCTTGTAATGTTTGCCATTTTCAGGTTGTCTTCTGTTTTATTTGTGTTTACAGAATCACAGAATGGCAGGGGTTGGAAGGGCCCTCTGGAGACCATCGAGCCCAACCCCCCTGCTAAAGCAGGTGCCCCCAGAGCAGGGTGCACAGGAACGCGTCCAGGCGGGCTTTGAATATCTCCAGAGAAGGAGACTCCACAGCCTCTCTGGGCAGCCTGTGCCAGGGCTCTGTCACCCTCACAATAAAGAAGTTCCTCCCCATGTTCAGACGGAACTTCCTGCGCTCCAGTTTGTGCCCGTTGCCCCTTGTGTGATAACAATTAGAAATTAAGAATGATAGTTCTCATGTACATACATGCACAAATTATTTGGAGTGTAATGTGAAGTACTCTGAACTAAGGAAATTCTAGAGTTTCAGTTTCTCATCGTATTATGTTTCAGTCCTTAATTATGTGCTAATGCACTATTTTCACACATGCACACGCAGATTTGTTTCCTTCTGTGCACAGAATTTAATAAGCTATTGTAAGATACTTTCCCTCTTCATTGTTCATTGTGTAATAGCAGTGTTATTTGCTACATGCTGTTTGAACTTCACTCACAAGGAAGTTATTAATTCTTTCTAACCTTTCCTTTGACCACCATAACTAAATTTCTGAGTGTTTCAGAAGCAGTAAGAAGTTTATTTTTACATTATCCTCCCGAAATGCAGCTTCTGTCTTCCCATTTCACAGATGAAGACAAGGCAGATGTTCAAAGCGTGCGCTAGAAGGTTAGTGTACTGAACAAGTTTGATGGTGGTCAGTTTAAAATGCTTGGAGCTAGGTATTTACGAGTGAGTAAAATTTTGTAGCGTGTGTTCAAGCAAATTGCAGCGGTCACTGTTCAGCATTTAAGAGAAACTCACTCCAGGGTATGAAGTCTCACAGAAAAAAAAAGAGGAAATTAGTACTTGTTACTTCATGGTTAATTCCAGAGGAGCTGATTTTCTCTTCATGAGCTAATTCTAGGAATTATCAGATATAACCTGATAGAGCACACCATGTAAAACCTGTGTAGAAGACTGAGGTCCGGTGGATTCTCTGGAAGCTCTCAGCTGAGGTGTACCAGTATTTGAGCATGATAGGGCGCAAGTTCATGCTTATGCACTTCGGTCCTTTACAGATACAGAAGTTGGTTGTCTAGTCAGACCACCCTCCGAACGATATAAATGCTCTCCTGAGGGTAGATATTCGTTACAGCCTGTAGATTGGGTACATACTGTTCTTTGATGTCTTAGACAGAGTGCCAAGGTGCTATCATGATTATCTAGCATAAAATACACAGCAAGCCAGTAAGGGTTTTTCTCATGTAATCTTTATTGTGGAGAAGGGCTGACGAATCCTTTGTAGAGACTGGGGATAGAGAGGTTGTGTTAAAGCAGTTAGGCTTGCTAATCACAGAAGGTAACCATTGTTTGATGTTTCCATGAGAGAGTCCTCCATTAGCTGCAGCTGAACTTGACTGAGTGTGAAATGAAAAAGGAGACTCAGATTTCAAGACACTCCCTCAGGTGCTCAAAAGTATGCTAACTGGCACTGTGGGAGACCTCCTAAAACAACTAAGGATACTTAGTGGAGAGAGGCCATGACAGTGTGAAAAGAAAACCTTTGTGTTATCACTGAACCCACAAAGTTGGTCAAGATCAGTCACACTTTATTAACTGTAAAATGTTAGGCTTACGTGAAATGCTCCTTTTTGCCAAGGACTGATTCCAGCTGTGCTTGGTGAGCATCTATAGTCCCATGAACTGGGAGTGTTTAATACTGAGCAGACAAGTCCGTGAAAATGAATGCAAGAGAAGTTGTGAGGAGACTACGTATTAGGGCATTGCCCAGCTTTGAGAAAATATATTTAAAACTTACACTTGACAGAGATAAAAGGTTTTAGAGGCTACGTTGGTTTCTGATGACAACTGGAATCTAAGATAGGAATTGCAGAGACCTGATTGCTGGCTTTCATTATGGCACTGGAGACACTTTAGTCTTCTTTCTTTCTTTCTGTACCTGTAAAATGAGCGAGGCATATGGATCCCCCAGCTACCTACCGGTATGGAATTTGAAACTCTGGAAACTAGTATCGTGCCTAAATATTAATAATGCTCATTTTGTACCATGTTTTATTATCCGTGAGGTTGGAGTGTAAGAAGGGCCATAGCCTTTGTCTCTGTCATTGTCTTATAATACAATGTTGAAGTCTCCTTGGAACGTTCCATTTGTAATGCTTGATTCTGTAGGAATAAATGAAAACGCCATAAATTCAGGATTATGACATATTCTAGGATTAAGGGGAAGGCTTTAGCCAAGAATATGTACCTATATCAGTTTATTCTACTTTGCTCCATGTGAAAGATCTTTAAAAGCTTTTCCTGATTTTGAGAGAGAATGTCCCTCGAG
Organism: Steatornis caripensis; assembly: GCA_013398225.1. Taxonomy (NCBI): domain Eukaryota; kingdom Metazoa; phylum Chordata; class Aves; order Caprimulgiformes; family Steatornithidae; genus Steatornis; species Steatornis caripensis. Next base: position 261,998 of record VZSC01001146.1, on the reverse strand, counting down.
ATATTTGTTGGCTATTTATCACAGTGTTCTCTGCAAATAACAATGGTTAGAAAGGCTTTTAGTATTTTATGCTTTCTACCATTTGGGAGTATAGAATTCCTCTTAAAGGTAGTGTTTTAATATATACTTAGAGAGCTCACTTCCAAGTAAAAGCAGTATTACTCATTTCACTGTTGATATGTGAATATCATTCAGTTATATTGGTCATTCTTGCGGCATGAATATGTATTTTCAGATCTAGCTATTCATTTTACTGGAGCATGCTGTCTGATGGAAGCCTTTTGTGACTTTGCCTGTAGCTACCGTTGACCTCCATATAGTTGTCGTTGTTATTCCAAGATTTAAAAGGAAAGCAAAAAGGTGATGGTCTCTGAAGGCTTGTGCTATAAAAAAAGTGTACTGTCTTTCATTTAATAATCACATTTGTAGAACAGTCTTTGAACATTCACATACTGCTAGCTCTTTATTATTCTTTCATCATCCAAGAAAATAAAAAGGCAAAATTGTTGTGTTGTAAACACAACCTTAAAATACTTAAAAAAAGATCTCTGTGATTCTTTAAAAGAAGGAGCAAGCTGGAATCCTGTGGAATGGTGTCTATGAAGACAGGCCGTGGTGTGCACACTGAAAAATGATATCTAGTGTTATTACAAGTAAATGTACATCCCGTAATTCACTGTAATGTGCTTTCAAAGCCATGAAGCTTGTGCTGGTGATCTCTAGGAAACAGATTTGTCTGTTAGCCGACTAATTACCAGAGAAGTGCCCAGAGCAAGCACCTGCCATCTCCTTCATAAAACTGTGCTATGCACAGTGAAATAAATAGTGACAGATCCCCATCCTGAATTTGTCCACACCGTGATGCTAGGTTCATTCTTCATTTCGAGTCATTACTTGGACAGCTGTGATTTTTGAATCACAAACTTTTCTTGCTTAAAAGATCTCTCAGTTCTCTTGTGGTTGCAAATGCTAACTAGAATGCCGGCTTGCATGTCCCTTGCTTCAAGCATAGTGATTGACAACCCCTCCCCCATCTTTATTTTTTTTTTAAAAAGGCAGCTCAGAGTCCAGACATCACATTTTTCAAAATGTCGCTTCTGACCTTGAATGACAGGTTATTTTGACAATGTATTATTTGTATAGTGGGAGAATACTAAGTCACTAAGTTTAACAGCAGCACAAAATACAAATACGTAAAAAAAGACTCAACTCCTGTCTGGAAGCATGTATAGGTAAACATAAGAAACAAGCTAAAACAAGTGAGTATAATGGAAAGCAGCACAAGACTACATTTTAAACATTTTGGGGGGGTGTTTTTGGCTTGTGGTTTTTTGCTTGTTTGTTTCTCTTCTTTTTGTTTCTTTTGTTAGTTGATCTTTTTGGTTGTTTCCCTCCTCCTCAAAGTGTACATCAAAAAGGAAGTCATTTAATAAGGCCCGGTTGCTCAGCCTTCTGTCTGGCTTTTAACGGTATTATGAATTTTGAGGACTCATTGAGGGAATAATCCTTAAAGACTGTTTGGGGGAAGAAGAAGAAGTGGGTAGGCAGAAGTAGTAGGTGCCTTTAGGTAAGAACATGGAAGAGAGCAGAGGGATGTCTACCAGTGGAGACTTACAGTAATGGTGGAAAGTTCGGGTACAGTAGCTTACAGAGACAGAATTGGTTTCTTTTATAGTCTTACGTGGGAATATTAAAGTTTGACTTTAATGTTAGTGTAGGAGGAGGCTGTTCCAGGGGTGGGTCTGTGTGGCATGGACAGAAAGTCATGATATAGCATGTCACTCCAAATTTGTGTTCCTATCGGCACCTCTACTTTTGTTTACTAGGAGAGGTCATATAGTCGGATGAAGCAGGAGAGAAATGGGGAGAAGTAGAAGGAAAAGAGGACAGACAGGAGGGGACTGTAGTAGTAATCAAGGTGAGAGGTAGTTGAGTAATGGGAAAGGTGTTTTTTCTGCGCTGACCAAAGGAATCAGACAGATCATGCAAGTGTTACTGGGGGGAAAAAAAAAGATTTTACTGTTTTGCCAGGCAGGTCAGGGCTAGGTCCTAGTTAAAGATGATCTCCGTAAGGGATGACAAACCTGGAAGAAACTGTCAGATCTGATGCAGCTGAGCTTACGGTCAATCAATGTCTATATCCCCTCCGTTATTAGATGTATTTTATGTTTGTGTTTGACTGTAGTCGAGCTGCTAGGCATATTGCTTACCTGACTTGATTGGGTCATGTGTAGTGATCTTGGTGTAAATTAGGAATTGGTAACTGGCACGAGTTCAGTGTAGGGTCACAGAGATGGTCAGGGGCTGGAGCACTTGGCCTGTGAGGAGAGGCTGAGGGACTGGGCTTGTTTAAGCCTGGAGGAGGGGTGGCTTCAGGAGACCCTAACAGAAGCCTCCCAGTGTCTGTGGGAAGGTTACTGAGAAGACCGAGCCAAGTGCTTCACAGTGGTGCCTGTGAGAGGACGAGAGGCAGTGGGCATGAGAGGTTCAGACTGGATATGAAGGGAAACATTTTCCCCATGAAGACAGTCAGGCAGTGAGACAAAGGCCCGGAGAGGCTGTGCAGTCTCCCTCCTTGGAAGTTTTCAAGGCCCAACTAATTAAATCACTAAGCAAACTAGGCCATAGCTGACCCTTGTTTGAGCAGCAGGATGGATCACATGCAGTCTGATTTATCCTAAGATCCTATGACAGGCAATAAGACAGTTTTAGTGACTACAGCTGTCTGCAGGATGCTTTGATTAATTTATTTTCTTGCTGTAGCTTCAGTAGTGATGATTTGGGGTTAACAGATTAAGAATCCTAATTATTGCTAAGACTCTGACCATTTACTGAAAAATTAATAATAAATCTATTTATCCTTCAGCTCAGTTCTTTCCCCTTGTGTACGTATTAAAGCATACAGTCATACAACACACGCATACACAAACACATACGTATATATGCACACAAAAAGAAGAAAAAAAATGAAATTCCTTTGCGAAAGTGCCCAACTGCTTTATTTATTTTTAAGAGGTTTCTCATTTCTTAAAATGGGTAAGTAAACTCCATATGTACTTGGAATCAGTGAATTCCTCGGAATGGTCTACAGCTGATAACATCCGACACAAGCATGCTTGTAGACAGCATTTTCACTTAAAAACATAGCACTGTGCATTCATTGGAATACATGGTGGCAGGGATGCTTCTTACGGGAATTACCGTGTTAATTCTATTAGAAAAAATATTTTGTATGCCATCTATTTTCTACTTTGAGATCAGTATTCCATGTTTGCAGAAGGCTGGTAGAATTTCCCAAGTAGTAAGTCAAAGGAGCTCTCTTAATACCTACAGAACTAAATGTGTCTTCCGGAACTGTTCAATAAAATTTAATTTACATATTTTTTGGATGTGTAATCTACGTGACCTTCAGTAACTGTTTGTTTTTTGAATCTGAAAAATGCCTCCAAAGCGTAATAGCCCAGAGTTTCAAATGGCACAGTAGGATATGTAATGCATATTTTAACATGTTTTCTTTTAATTTGTCACACAGACTTGTTGTGCATGATTATATAAAAGTCCGTATTTTTAAAGCCAGCAGTACAAGTGTGTAAAATGCACTTGGTTGGGCTAGAAAATTCAGAAGTCTAATTTATCTTGAGATATGCTCAGTCAAGTAGTTTTTCACAGCAGTTAGCTAACACTTCAAGCTCTAAGAGTGCCCCTGAGCCATAAAAGAAATTTGCATGTGAGAAATGTTTTGAATCTATTAAAACCTCAGCTCAGAGCTAAAGAGTTGCTCTCATGTCTTTGTTGACTAACATGAAGTGAGATCTTACAAAAAGCTAGGCTGTGATCGACAGATGCCAAAGCTTAGGTTTTGATGTGATTATGTATTTCTTTCATGCACGGCAGTTTAAGTCTGGGACTGGAGCTTCAGAAAGACAGCAGTCAATGGGTCTGTGCAAAAGTACACAAAATATATTACTCCTGGCAGTCGTCAAGGCAGAATTATTCAAAAAATAATCCAAAATGCATTTGATCATGCACTAGATGGTTTAATAATTTATATTATACCTTATTAGCAAAGTCTTGTGTTTACTTTGTGGCTGCCAAAACAAGATGAAAGGCTGCCTCCATGGAAATACAAGATGCTTAGCTCAAAGAGTCTGTCTTTGCATTTCAGTTTGATAATTTCCCTTCCTCCCCTCGTTTTGCTTAATAGTATATAGGTTTAAATCTTAGAGTACATGTTCCTTCATTGCGGTCCTTTTTAGTGAGTGCAACGCTCCTTATTAACAAGTCAACCAAAGAGTTTATGGCCTATCAAGACTTAAAATAGTATAAACACGTATTTCTGGAAACTTCTTTACCTTAAGATTTACTCCAAGTATTTTTTGGGTAAAAGAGGCTTTGGATTTAGTTCTAGGTTCCACTGAACTGAATCATTATGCTAATGTTCCTGAGTCTTGCAGCTACAAAAGTGTGATTTCTGAGCTCAGCTTAAGAAACTTGCACTCTAACTAGTGATTGTCTATAGTAAATATCACCAGTTATATCAGTTCAGAGTATTACAGAAATGCCTTGAAGTTTTCCTTGAAAAGCAAATGCACTGCAAATATTTTATCTAGAGATACAAATAAGGGCCTTCCAGAATTAGTACTTCTGTAAAGTGAGAGCACAGGGAGTGGACCAGTGTAACTGCCAGTTCAACAAATGAGATCTTTGCCTCCACCCAGATTTTTTACACCAAAGGTGCACAGAAGAGCTCTAATAAACTTCGTTTGCTGTGGAGAACTCGCTTCCCTGCAAAATGTGAAAGATCTTTTCTGCAGGTGTCTTGGGTAGCTCTTCAAGGCAAAGTATATGAGAGGATCTCAGAATATAGCACTACAGTATTGCAAACTCTGAAGCTCATATTACAGCCCAGAGAAGCTCCTGTGATTTACCTTGTCTACTCTAGAAGGTTTAATTGTAGTTTTAGTTTCTGTGACTTCATCCTCTCCCCTCCTTCTCTGTGCATGCAGTGTACACTACAATATATACTGTATACTTTACCTGAAAACTAGTTCCTCAAACAGAGACTTCGGAAGGACTTTTTGCCCAAATAAAAATAGTGGTTTTCACTAGCACAGATGGTATTATGATGCTTGTATGTTAGTAAGAACTGATTATATTCTAGACAGGTTCTTCACTGTTGTCCAGACCCCAGTGAGGGCCGCTCAGCCCTTAGCTCAGGCTTAAGAAAGTGCAAGAACGCCGTCAGCCTAGCAGAGCTCTTCCTCTTCCCACCGAGAGTTTTGTGCCGCATCTTACAGAGCTGCACAACAGACTCTTAGGAAGAGGCGTCTACCTGCAGGTGTCTCTGGGAGATCATCCTGTTTTTAAAAGCTGTTGTGTGAATTGCAGGGGGGGACAAAAGACTGCCATTTTCTAAAGGAGCCTTTCAGTTGCAGGCAACCAGATGTGCCCTTTTTTACAAATCCATCTTCCGTGACAATAATGATGGAAATTTTCAAGGGAGCCAGTGATACTACCCACACGTCAATGTTGCAAGGCAGAATTTTGGGACAAACTAGAGAATAGTTCTTAGAAAACATGGATCAGATGAACATTTTCATTGCTTTTCTTGAAAGAAAATATTTGGCAGGATCATCTGAAGAGATGTACATTGTCATACAGAAATGCAGTAGTGTTTTAAGTTATAAGCTGTGAAGTACATCTTAAAGAAGAGGGTCGCGATTTTGCAAACTGTGATCTTTTTCTCCATATAAGAACAGGTAAATCCATGAGAAAATTTGTAAAGAATTCAAGTTAGCAAGGTAATAGGCATAGTATTTCATGTATGCACCTATTGAAAGAAGAACTTCTGGTTTAAAGTGTTTGACGGTCTCTTATACGATCTGAGGTACGGCAAAAATCTGAAAGTTTTGAGTGGTTTAGAAAATGTGACTACCAGTAGAAACAAATTCGTCAGAGTTCAAAATGTAAGGTAGAAGCAAAACAAAAGCATAGTGAATTTGTGAGAGCTGTACCTCCAACCCAGTTAAGTTTCGATATTAGTATAATACTGTAAGATAAAATCTCATTTACAGAAAGAAAATAAGAAATGGGTTTAGTGTATCAGCATCATCATCTAATTTATGGGAAATGTGGTAAAGTAAGGAAGAAAATGGGGCTCACAACTTTACAGGCTGACTTACTCAGATGAAATGGCACTGGCACCAACTGACCGTGGGGCCGGTGGCCTTCCTCACCACCAGAACTTTGGAAACCTTGCTAAAATCTCTTTTGCCATTCTGTCCTACTAGCAGAATGCGGCACTACCCAACGCATACGCATTGCATGTTGCAATAGCGGTTTAAGAAAAAAATATGGTAATAAAAAAAGCACTATAGGCTATTCATGATCAAAATTATACCAACAAGGTGAGACTGTTGGGTTTTATGTTGGAAAACAGAGAAACTGTAAAACAGAAATGAAGTGCCAGTGAAATCACTACTGAAAACTACTGCACAAGAACATGAATGAATTCATGAAACGCTGATGTTTTTAACTGTTAGTAAAAGGAACAAAAAAATCCCTCAAAACTTTTTACAAGTTGTAAATTGTGTTTGGGGTGTTTTGCTGGCTATTCCCAGCCTCACAGAGACACGTAGACAGCAATTGAGGCTGAGCATGAAGAGGAGCATTGAGGAGAAAGTTACAAAGTCATTTATGAGGTACTGGCCCGTTTTATCTGTTTTCTAAGGGATAACATCTAGTCTTGTACAACTAAATATTCAGGACTTTACTGATTATCAAGCTGTGTAGAAATATTTAATAAGGACCTGGGAGTCTGATTGTAATCAACTGAATTTTAAATCATGAATTAGTGAAAATTAAGTATCAGAAGAAATCAGTCTTTGGTTGCATTGGTATTTTTACAGCCTGATCCATTATTTTAAATCACCTTAGCGTTAGTGTTAATGTACCAACAATACATGTAAAAACAGGTCACAACCATAAATTACGCAACTTAGATTGGTAGAGATCTGTGAGACCTGCAAAGAAAAGAAACACTTTATAAATGTGTAGAAGGAATGAATTGCAAATGAGTTTTGATTCATCTATAAAAAATCCTTAACACTGTATGCTTTCTGTTTTATTCTGCAGGCAAAGGTTAATCAGCTTTGATTTTGGGGGATAAAATAGCAGTGGCCGTTTACCAAAATTTCAGATGCCTTAGGAATTGGTTGTCATTAATAACAATATGAGGCGGTTTCATAGTTTTTGATGAAGCTAGCACATTCTGTGCAATATAAACTGAAGTCCTGGAGTAGTGGTGGTGTTGTGCCAGCGCTGTGGAGAGCTACACCCCAATTTGCTTACCTGTTTCCTTTTCCTCTGTTTGCCCAGTTGATGGTCTTCTGGGTGCAGTATGTATAAGAAGTCATCCTCATTTCATAGGTCACTTGTTCAGTAACCCTTTGCCTGTGTGAATTGTGATCTAAACCGACAATACCTCAGACGTTAGAATAGCACTTACGCCAGGCTATCATTTGCCCCTTTGATGCTTGCTTACCTAACTAGTGGTAATCATAGTTTTCCTTCTACAATTACTGTAACGGAGCTGATTCCTGGAATGGAAAGCAGGAGGCAGTTACAGACAGTTTGGATTGTGCTGTCACGCTTTCATGGGCAGGCACCTTTCTTGGAGCTTTGATATTTCTTCGAGTTTGCCCAGAAATACATTTGGTAAAAGAGGGCATCAAGCATCTGGTCTGTATTTTCATGTGACCCTGTTTCGGCTGCTTGAAATATAAGACCGTCCAGGTAGGTACTTCCTGGGTCCCTGGCTTGTTTTAAACGAAATGTGAAGGGGGGGAAAAAAAGAATAGATTAATCAGAAGCCTTTTTTAACTGGAAAATTTCAAACCAATTAAATATCCAGCTGAGCTCAGTTGAATTCGTAAGAGATTGTTGAAATAGAGGGAGGAAAACAGAAGTGATGGACAGAAATACTGAATCTTACGATGCAAGATCGTTACACCTTTGTTTAATTACACCTTTACCACTTACACCTCTTGCAAATGTCATCAGATTACAGTTTTAGTAGATGTTTTTAGTTTTGGGGTACCTACAGTGCTAGCAGGCTGAACTGAACAAAGTTGCAAGAGAGAAGAGTTTCTTGCTCTTTCCACCAGGATTTTCAGCTGAAATAGTGACTCAACGTCTGTAACTTGTGCTGCGGTTAAAAGTCCCCATACTCTGGGGGATCTCAGTGTTTGCAGCCAGGTTGAGAATGGTAATGGCAGGCGCAGCAGGGAACTTGGATTCAATATGCTGAATGAGAAGGTGAGTGTTTTAGCACAGCTGCCTCCGGAGGGTCAGGGGAAAGGAAAAGCCCTGTGGGAGGATTTTCAAGCACCACTGAGCTGGCACACCAGGAGACGATGATTGACTTTAGAAGAGCCCTGCTGTGCCAACGATTGTTGTTTTGTGGTCCCCTTTATCACTGGTTAGACACTTCTCTTGAAGAAGCCAAAAATGGGAGAGTAGTGAGATAGCAGCAAAACTGACAAATAAAAAAAAATAATCCGCAAACAACTCTCCTTGATGGCATTGAGGTCTGGAGATTTGTTTCTGTTGCTAACAGCTTCATTAATTTGGCAGTTAGTTTCATTGGAAAGATTGACTTCGTATGGCATTGCTAAGATTTCTGTGTGAAAAACTGATGACCCGATGATGACGCTGTGCAGGCTGATTTGTCGTTTGTCTTGAAAAAGGATATTCGTTTGAACCTCAATGTAAAGAGAAGATCTTACTTGTATTTGGTGTGTACAATCAGAAATACGTAACTCAGTTTCAATCTTAATATGTGCATTTCTTCACAGGAGTTCAGACACGCACCAGAGAATGGCGCGAACTGGAAAGCACACCCTTCTGCTGAGATCCCAGTGCAAACACCGCTCAGCTCCTGGATGGCTCTGCAGCTCCCATGGCAACAAGAAGGAGGTGCACTGAAGATACTGTCTGTCAGCCTGGCTCTGCTGGCAGTTCTTGTTATGTTTTACTACGGAGGAATGAAAACAGAACTGTGAACTGAACGAGGCTTTTATGAAAACAATAAAACTGCTGTTTAAAATCTTCAAAGGAAACTCTTTTACCAACAATTTGGGGTATTTTTAAAAAAAAAAGCTGATATAAATGGGACAAGAATTTGTACTCACCCTCTGCCTTTCCTGTCATTCATAAGAGAGAATGTTAATAAGCTGTAGGGAGACCTGTCTTGCCAAAATCGGAGATCTTTGGTTGGCAGAACAGTTTGTTGCATCTTTCCTCGTCTTTTTGCTAAAGTGATGCAATGTTTGCATTGCTTACTCTTTTCATAACTGCTGTAGCAGGTAAAATAGCACGCAGGAAACTCATGAAGTTTGTAAGAAATCTTTCCATTGAGTGATGTTGGTAGTCTTTTATGGGCAGAACATTTAAAGCTTTCTTAAAGATTTTGTTTAATGCAGTGTGATGGCTTAGTGTGCGTCTTTTTACATTAGAATCAAGCACTGCTGGGCCATTAAAGTTTGTCATTTGTTGCTATCGATTTTGCTGTCACGTCTGAAAGAATTTTTGGCCTGCCGTCTTACCTCTCTCAACTTCACAATGAGTTGCTAGGCTTTGTTAATACATCAAGAATTGTTTTTTACATAGAAATAGTTTAAAAGGTATTGGATTTTTATCACTGAATGGGAAGATGGAGTTCTGGAGAACTAAATGTGACTCTTGTATTAGCTGGTCGTTGGATTATGCTATGTATAAGATAATATTGCTGTGTTAGTGGGGAAGTTACATTTTGCACACTGCAAATTTCTAATTACTTTCTTCAAGACATTTTTCTCATGACAGGACCTCCACACATCTTGAGATTCTGCTGGTCAGTCAGGGACTGGACTCTGTGCCCAGTTTTGCCGGCAGCTGACTGCACAATATTGTTCATTCGTTCATGCCGTGTCACCTTTCTGGATCTTCATCCAAACTTGCACTTGAAAAGTCTGTTTAAAACCTTACCAGCAGGACCTTTTTTTTTTTTTTTTTTTGGTATGTTTGTGTCCCACCCAGCACAGACGGAGCTGAGCTGCCTCCAGGGCTGTTGTGGTTTAACCCCGGTAGGCAGCTAACACGCAGTCACTCGCTCGCTCCTCTCCAGTGGGACGGGGGTGAGAATCAGAAGGGTAAAAGTGAGAAAACTCGTGGGTTGAGATAAAGACAGTTTAATAGGTAAAGCAAAAACTGTTCACGGAAGCAAAGCAAAATCAGGAATTCCTTCACCACTTCCCACCAGCAGGCGGGTGTTCAGCCATCCCCAGGAAAGCAGGGCTCCATCACACGTAACGGTTACTTGGGAAGACAAACGCCAACACTCCGAATGTCCGCCCCTTCTTCCCCTTTCCCCCCAGCTTTTATTCCTGACCATGACGCCATATGGTGTGGGATATCCCTGTGGTCAGTTGGGGTCAGCTGTCCCGGCTGTGTCCCCTCCCAGCTTCTTGTGCACCCCCAGCCCACTCACTGGTGGGGTGGTGTGAGGAGCAGAAAAGGCCTTGGCGCTCTGCAAGCACTGCTCAGCAGTAGCTGAAACCTCACCATGTTATCAACACTGGTTTGGTCACAAATCCGGAACATAGCCCCGTACTAGCTATAATGAAGAAAATTAACTCTATCCCAGCCAAAGCCAGTACAGTGGCTCTACAGTGCAGATGAATAATCCCCTAGGAAGGATGCTTTGTACTTTATAAACTGGGGATTCCTGGTACTTACAGACAATTAATCAGGGAGTTCCACCATGATGCTTTCAGTACAGCCTTTAAATTATAACAACAAATGTAACTGTCTTCAGGAAATTAGGTGTGTAATGACTTGAATATTGTATTTCTTATTGCAACCACTGAAGGTCATGAGCCAAGACTCAAAACTCATGGGATTTTTTTTAAAAAAGTCTGTGCTCTTGATTTGCTTCTGCTTGGTTTTTTTCAGGCTTTTCTTTACAAGCAGGAATATGTAACAATCAGTAATTTGCTTTTTTAACAAATCTAAAGTATTGGAAAAAACCCCACTTGATTCTGGGAGCTGAAATTTTCAGGAAAGTACCACATATGACAAGATTCTCAGAAAAACTGTGAGTTGACAAAATCATTATATCTAAGCCAAATTTTTGCATTTGGTGGGAATAAACTATGCAGATACGTTCTATGCCTCTAGCACTCTGTCAGCCACTCTAGCTTATCTAATCGTAGCAATTACAGACTCATTGCATCAGCTGTTACAGAGATTTACAAAGCTTGTGATTTAGATTCTGTGCATCGTTGGCTTTAATGGGACCAGCTTATTTTCTTAGAAGTAATGCAATATACAGAAAGAGAGTGAAGAAGACTTTGTAAATGACGTTGCCCGCAGATGCAGTATGTTCTTAGACTGAGCTTTAACCTGATAAGTAGGAAGTGTTGTTTATCAATTATTTTATTATCTTCCTTTAGATTTTGAGAGCGCTTTGTGACCCTTTGTATTGTACAGCAGTAGGGTGTTTGTCATTTGTTCCTGTTTATTGACAACTAAAGCTTTCAAAGCCACTGAGCTGAACAAGTCAGTTCTGGTCAAACAGCTCATCTGGGCCTTCGGGCAAACCCAGACTGCACGCTGCTTGAGGCTGCTGTCGAAGGCCGCTGGAAACCTCAGTGAGTGTAGAGTGACCTGTAGAAGTGTATCTGCTTCATGGAACAGGTTGACCTGAACACATTTGGTCTGTGATTTTTGTACCCATTTGGCTCCTTGAATGCTTCTAACTGCCATGCCGGGTGGTGTTTTCAATTTTTACATCGGCATTACGTTCGAGGTCTGCTTCCACCAAGTGTTCTCTCTTTACGAGCCATCAGGGTGGGTGAAAAATCTGCTGCACTGCAACTTAATGAGGTCATTGCAGGAGAAGTTTCCCCACAGTCAGTTGATCTCACTCTTACACGTGGGTGAGCACACTCATCACTAGAGAATGTGCCTGCTAATAAGCAATCTACATTCAATGTCTTTTTTTTTTTTTTTTTTAAAGCAAAAAAGAATCTAATTTCCTTTTGGTAACAAGGAAGCCTCAACTATTTTTCTTAAATTTCTGTGGTAGCTCCAAGTTCTCTTTGGCTGTTCTCAGTGAGAAATCTTGCAAACCACAAGACGTGAATAGCAAAGACATCTTAAATCTCCTCTGAACAACATTAAGTGCAAACTTTTTATGTCCTACTCCTGCATGGTTTTGGATGCTGGAGGACTTTGTAATTTAGTCTTTTCGCTGTAGCTTTCTATTAATGGTATACTTATTTAGAAAAAGAATATGAAATTTAAAAAAAAAACGTGGTTTATGTAAAGCTTGTTCTGTAAAGCAGGAGAGCGAAAGAAGCAGAAGGTACCTTTTGAGGAGAGTTCATCCACCTCTATCACATCATGTAGTCTCACTCCCCAGTTCAACTTCCTGTATGGAAAGCTGGAGTGATTTGTGAATAACAGCAAGTAATATCTGAAGTGGCAGCAACTGGCAACTCTGACATTGAGCTTGGCTGTGGCCGTTACCCAGAATCCTTCCGCTCTTCTTGAGAAGCAATTACAATTTCACAGGTTGGAATTAAAATTCCCTGTGGTATGCAATAGAGTAACTGAAACTGTCAAAGTGATTTCAAGCTGCTAATCTCTCACTGCTCAAGGAGTGAGAATAGAGCCCCTCTTACCCAGGCACAGATCTGACAACTTAAAAACTCCAGCCTTCCACTACGTTTAAATGCATATGGAGAGTGGCTTGATCTGCTCGCAGAGGATAGCTGTAAAGATGTTATGTCTATGAACATTTGTGTGTTACTAACAAGTCTTATCTTTTTTAACTTGAAGATGTGTGTCACTCCGGGGACTAATAAAAATATAAAAGAAGTCTTATGCAAGAGCTCTGAGAATTCGGAGGAACGAGTAGGCATGTGCCTGTTTGTGTGAGACTTATTAAAATCTTTATTTATGCGGTTTTGAGCATGTAGTATTTTTGCTTGCAACTTCCCCAAATTTTATTTTCACATATTTATATCCCAGATTTTATTTTGAGTGCACTGTGTTTGATTGTATAGATAGAAACAAAGAGCATTCAGAAATCGAAAACAGATGAAAAAATTGAGAGGCTGCAAAATGAAAAATATTAGTGCAAAAGCTGCAAAAGAGGTTTGAACTAGGAGACACAGCCCACAGAGTTAGAGACTGGCTGCAGAACACCATCTGACTTGTTCGGAGGCAGGGTTCATCCACTAGATAATTAAAATCGGAGTGATTGCTGGAAAGCATTTGTGCAAATATCATTAAATGTCTTTTAGTTGCATATTTCATTCATGCATGCACTTAACAGTGAAGTGAATGCCTTTTTTTTAAATGAAGATGCTTCAGTAGCTGGTGGAGGAGAGACAAATTATGGCTAATCAGATTTTATTTTTAAAGAAGCCCAGTACCAAAAAAAAAAAAATTCTAACAAATAATCCTGTCCCTGCACCTGCTGGTATCCCAAAGTCTGTAAATTCCCACCTGAGAAGCTGTGGTTATGGATTTGGATCATTTATGCTTTGGATCTCCATGTGTTAAGTTGTGACAAGTTGGGTGTTTGAAAAGTCATGGAAGTGTCTGTGTTCCAGTCAAAAAGCTGGTTAAGCTGATGACAGAGGAGATCTTCAGATCTCTTTGTTTCTCCATTCCTCACCTCTCTCTTAGGCCTTTTCACCGTCTGTGCATAGACTTCTCTCCATTCTCTAACTCTTCTCATTCAAATCTCCTTTATCAATGTCAAGAGTTTAAAGAAGCGTTAGATAACGTGTTTAAGTTTCCGTGTGATCCTCTTAGGAAAGAAAGGTAAGAAAGAGGAAGGTAAGGATATGTGGTCCATTGATGAAGGTGGTGTGATGATCAAAGAGCATGAGAAACTTGTGCAACAATATGAAAGCTACATCATCACCGAAAATAGATGCTAAGATCTGTCTTGTGCGTCCTTGTCTTTCTCTGTCTGTAATCATTAGTTACTCCCTCTTGTGTTATCATGTGGAGTAAACTGCATTTCATGTCCACTGCTGGAAGAACCCAGAGTGACTAAATTACATGTGCTAGGGCAGATTGAAGTACAGCAGTAATGTAGACAAAGATGTGCAGGTATATGCGGTCCTAAAAAACCAGCAGCCAGTGCAACATAGTACACCTCTGGTATTCACAGCTGAACTTTTTTATGGAGTCCTAGTTATTAACGTGCTAATTCCAGGTATCAGAATCCCCCCAGGTTGTGTAGAGAGCTACCACTGAATAGAAGAGAAGGGGAGAGGGGCAGGGAAAAGAAAAGGAAAAACATCCAACCTTGACTAGTTATCTGTTTAGGTACACGAGGGTGTTACTTAGTAGTTGCATCACCAGCAAAATATATTAGCAGTTCAGAAGGAAGCTAAATACAGTCACAGAGTGGCATCCCAAATCTCTTCTTTGCACCTTTTGCTTCTTGTTCTTAAATACTTAATCTGCATTCCAGAGCGATGAAGATTTCACTGGCAAAACCTAACAGGATCAAAACGGGGAAAGTCAGCTTTTTGATTGTGGTGATTTAGCACTTTTTTCACTGAGAGGGAGAGGCAGAGTGTGTCAGTCATGTCCCATGAATGGAGAAAGAATAATATTTGAAAGAATAATCTTTTCAACAATCTTTATTTTATTGGAAGCTATTTAGCAACCATAGCTGTTCTTCTTGGAGAGTGATGTTAACATGATGTTTTATAGAGTACGATCTGCCCTGGATGGTTTGCTGAATGCTGGTTGTAGGTAATGGAGTGAAATTCCATGCTGGTGACCAGAGTGTGATGCAGATTTGTGGCTACAACTTGCATGCTTTAAATGTCCCATCTGTCATTGAGTGTGAGAACAGGCTAGTCGTGCTCAACTGAGCATAAAATATTGTGTCTACTCCTTTCCTGGGTGGTGTTTGTGGGGACTGGTGTACAAATGGTTAGTTGGCAATGGGTTAGAGATTACGGGAGAAGCTTGGAGATGATGAAACGCACCAAAAGATGGGCCGTTGTTGGTTGGCACGTAGTGTGAGTTGGGGGTCTGAGAGAAATGAATGTGATGAAATCGTGACATCATGGGAAATTGACTTTGCGTAGTTAGGATCGTGTTATAGTATAACCTGAAGAGTAAAACTGGTTTACAGTGCTTGGAAGGCTTTGCTGCACAGACACCCTTCCCAGCTGCTGATAGCTCTTGGGGTTACTGTGGCGTGTTAGAGCATTCCGTTTCACCTCACTAGCCACTGCACGCTAGTATCACCGTCAGAGAAAAGCAGCCCAGCTCACCTGGCCTCTCACTGTGAGTGGGCACATGCAGATTTATGGAGGAGGGCACTCTGACTGATTGTCACCTGTCACCCTGTTTTGTCAAAGCATCACATTTCTTGTTGTAGGGTAGGGGAGATGACTAAACTGTGACCAGCAAAGGAACTTGCTCAGTCCAATGGCTTTCAGTAAATAATACGTGTTATTTAATGATTGCAAGCTTTGTCTGTTTGTTATCTAAGTACCTCCGTTCACCCTCCTTCCCTGTGAGCCTATGTTCTCTCTTATCCTTTCTTCCAGCTGCTTCGCCCAAGCTCTCAGCAACTCATTTTGTTTTATGGAAGATGATGTGTCTTCAGAAGGATAAGTAGTAGTCTGAGCACAGTGGCTGCTTCCCTGAAAACAAGAATGCTGCTTCTTCTGTGGAGCTGATTTGCCAGAGGTACCAGTGCTTGGCAGCTGTTGCGTTGCAGTGTCTCACCTTTGACTGTGTAGCCTAGCCTGGGTTGCCGTAGCCTTTGGGTTATTTCAGAAACCCCCATTTGCTAGTAAGCAGTATTAAAAGGCCTCTTCTGTTGTGCTGTATTATTTTTAATGTTGCAAAGCCGAGAAATGTAGTAATTCAAAGCAAGAGATAAAACACATCATTGATGTCTGTTGAACGTATTAAATTTGATATCCACTAGTGGCTTTATGAGCCATAAAAGTCAACATCTAGCAATCATTAACTACACGATCTCTATACAAGAGATTATAAAGGCCCGTGTGTGACATGGTCTGCAGAGTATTAGTACGAGAATTAGAGGGCAGGCCAATACAGGTGACACTGTTGTGGGTGTTTACTATAGGCCACCCGATCAGGAAGAGGAACTTGACGAGGCCTTCTACAGACAGCTGGAAGTTGCCTCACAGTCACAGGCCCTGGTGCTCATGGGGGACTTCAACCACCCTGATATTTGCTGGAAAAACAACACGGCCAGGCATGTACAGTCCAGGAGGTTCCTGCAGAGCATTGATGACAACTTTTTAACGCAGGTGTTGGAGGAGCCAACGAGGAGAGGAGCGATCCTGGACCTGATACTAACGAACAGAGGACTGGTTGGCGATGGGAAGGTTGGGGGCAGCCTTGGCTGCAGTGACCATGAGATGGTGGAGTTCAGGATCCAGCGTGGAAGAAGCAGGGCTACAAGTAAGATTAGAACCCTGGACTTCAAGAAAGCTAACTTTGCCCTCTTCAAAGACCTACTGGGAGGAATCCCTTGGGTTAG
>VZSC01001146.1:110497-244394 GCA_013398225.1 Steatornis caripensis | reverse complement strand
ACAGAGCACTGGAACAGGCTGCCCAGAGAGGTTGTGGAGTCTCCTTCTCTGGAGATATTCAAAACCCGCCTGGACGCATTCCTGTGCAACCTGCTCTAGGCTAACCTGCTTTAGCAGGGGGGTTGGACTAGATGATCTCCAGAGGTCCCTTCCAACCCCTACCATTCTATGATTCTATGAGACAGCAGAAGGAAACAAGTGAGCAGGTTACCGAGCCAACCACACAGATAACCAGTAACAGAGAGAAGAATGTTCCCACTCAAGGGACAGCTTGATCTCCAAGTATTACGGTAACATAAAAAAAGACAGATAGCAGCTTGGATGTGCTGCAGCAGCCTTAATTTGCTTCTGTCTGGCTTGGATTGTGTGGTAGGCAGAAAGGGCAATCTGAATGACAGTCTCCAGCAGAAGGATAAAACAGAGCCTAACAGCAGTTAACAGCTTTGGCTCTGTGCGAAAGAAATTATTTGGTACAAATTTGAACCTCTTGTACTTCCATATCTCCTCCCCATTCAGGTCTAAAAGGAGAGACCTCCTTGTTTTGCTTTGGTTTTCTTGGGGGTTCGTTTTTTCTGCAAACACATGTTCCCAAAAACTATTTTGTCTGACTCTGAAATAATACTGAACTAAATCATTCACTTACGCTTTTATTTTTAAGATGAAACTTGCGTGCATTTTGTTGCATTGCCTGTGAGCCTGAACCAACCGGCACCTTACATGTAGGGGGACAGGATTAATTTTTATATTAATTTGAACCTAAACTGGAAGTTTTCAGGTGGCCTGTGGAGCACCTCTAAGGGGATCAAGAAAATCAAGCCTAGCTGACAGTCAATTTGCTGTATTTAATATCTCTGTCTACAGATTTGCCAGGATTGCATACTGAAAATTGTTGAAGCTAACTACTCTAAATCCACTGATAAATTTCCAGTTTCTACCAATTTATAGTGACCATTAAAATCAGGCACACAGATTATTTCGTAGCCGTGCCCCAGCATATATCTGCTGTAAGAATTACCTCTGCAGGTGTTAGACATTGCTCTCACCACCTCCTCCAGGGAACCTCTGCTATCCGAGAAGAAGAATCAACAATAAACATCAGATAAGAGGAAGTTCCTAAACTTTGTGAAGAAGTGGCTGTCTTGTGCGTCTGTACGAATATTCATGAAAGGCTGTAGTAAACTGTAGTTTCCGAGTTCAGCAGGTTTGTTCTAGAGTAGTTATCAGCTGCATTCCAACGTAAATTCTGTGTTGGGGTTAACGGGTTTGAATCAAGAAGTAAAATCACTATCAAACATAACGAGTTTTCATGCCGTTATAGAAGGATGGAGGAGCTCTGCTCTTTCCCTACCTTGTAGAAGCAGCAGTCCGCCACCGGAGAGGTGAATGAGGCTTAGGTGCGTTGTCTGTCGAACAGCAGCAGAGCTTCCAGGTCCAGCCTTTTGTCACCTCTGTTTCTTCCCATAGTCTTTGAAAGACATTTACTTACCGTGCCTCCTGCAGAAATTCCTTCTATTCTCTGATGTCACTTAACGAGCTCGGAAGCACTTGCGAGTATGTTCTGCAGAAATCCAGGATTACGGTTCCAGCTTTCTGAATCACAGCAGGGAGAACAAGCTATTTCGGCCTTTCACATGAAAGTCATTGTCATAGGAGGGTTCAATAGTATATTTCCTGTTCTTGCTGCATACGCTGCTGCAAAAGTTGAGTCATCAGCATATAAATACTTTCTTGGCCTCAGAATATCTGATTTTTGTGTTGATTAGCTGCCCATTTCATTTCCATTTCTACACTTATTGACTCATCTAACTAAGAATAATGAAATTGGGTCTCTGCCAATCGTACTTCTTATAGGTGCAAATGTAGGAAAGCTGAGGCAGCTCATAAATACTGTCTTATCTGCCAGGAAATGCACGAAGCTGAAATTCTAGTGATTCCCATTCACAGCAGTAGCTTGAGCAAAAGACCTGGAATAGTTTCAGTAATAAAGTCTAGTGCTGTGGACAGATTTGTGCTGTGGTCTTGTGAGCAAGGGAAGTAAATGAAAGTATGCTCGGTGGAGGGAACGTGTTTTATTCTGGTTTCTTGAAATTTTTAACAATCTGGCCCAAACTCACTTGACAGGTAGAATTGACAAGGTCTCTTTGCTTAAAAAATATTACAGTCTACTAACTAGTCTGATTTTCCAGTTGACAGAGTTCAGTTATCTAGACGTGCTATTCGTGTTTCGGGCAGTAAAAGCAAACTGGTGTGATGGCCAAAGACAAGCATAAAACTTTTCTCCTCTTTTCTTAAGCGCTTCAGAGTTAGTTGAAAAGCAAATGTTTTGGCCTTACAGAGCAGGAATGGTGTAGATGGTTCTTTCCATACCTTGTAATTGTCAATATGGGACAAGCTTTAAGTAATACAAAGACGTAAGCAATGGAAGGATTTAAAATAAACAACCATATTCTGTTGAGCAGTGTGATTTTAAAGTAAGCTACATTTAATAGTTACATCCATGAAAATGCCACTTTTAGTATATTGCTAACTGTTCTCTTTTTTCCTTTCCTTTTTTTTTAAAAAAAAATCTTATGTTTCCCCTCAGTTCTTGGCAGATTAAACATTTTGTTTTCAAAATACAATAGCTGCAGCTCAAATGGTCGTCTTAGAAAAACAAATTCTGAGTCACAGTAGTTTCTGTAGGCCGAAGCTAATTTCCCAGAAACCAGTTGCAACCTCAGGGAGTGGCTACGGCGGCCAAAACAGATTTAAACTGAGGTTGCTGCCTTTCTGTCCTACCTCCTGCTATCGACAGCTCTCACTTGCACCATCGGTGATGCTGTGAGACTGCCTGAGGAGAATTTCAGGTAGCTCATCTAACTGAAACAGTTTTTTGACGGGGTTCACTTTGAGCTGGCTCGTGTGGCTGAACTGGCTCGCAGTGCTGTTGCTTGAGTGTCGTTGCGAGGAAAGAGCTGATTCACATTGGCTTGAGCTGCCAGAGTGCCACGCTGTGGGCCGAAGACAGGGATTGCATGAGTCTTACAGGCTGGACTGCTTCTTACCAGTAGAGCTTTGGAAAGGTCCTTATTCTACCACTTTTATTGCAATTACAGAGTTGCAGTAGCATGCTGTGGCCACACAAATATGTGACTGAAAGCAGAGTGGTGTTGTGCAAGCACTGTAGAGCAGAGCCATAAAGCTGTTGTTTGAAGACCTCGATGCAGCTTCAGAGGTAAGGTATGCTCAGGAACTGCAGAGCTAAGGTCACGGCCCACAGGGCAGGAAGGATGTTGCTGAACTATAGGATTTCGCAGTACCCGAGTGATCTGTTCTGATCAGCTCAGGATTAGTAGATCATAAAGGCCGTGTAAAGTTACTGTCAACCTGTCCTTTCCCTTAGGCTAGTTACTCTCCTTTTGATCTCTAGAGGTACGTACATAATCCGACTTTTATTTTCTTTCCTTTTTTTTTTTTTTTTTAATGGAAGCACAACATACTGGTTGCCTCCCAGGAAGTGCCGTTTATGTGGGTAGAACAGACTTCATGTTTCAGGTCTCCTAATCTGTCCCTTTTGTTAGCTTTAGAAATCGCTTTAAAAATCAACTGGCATGTGGGTGGGTGGTTTTGGTTGGCTGTGGTTTTGGGGATTCTTTTCTTTTGTTGCATTACTTTCCTTATGCACATGCTGCTAAATTCCTATTTGTTAAGGAAGTACAAAGGAGGAAAAAGTAAGTTCTGCGTCATTTCAGTTTGCCTTTGTCCTTAAATCTGGTCAGAGCCAGTCAAATTCTGGGCAGTCAGCAATGTCAGCAAACATAAAGCAGATATCTAGAAAAGGACTTGGATCTTTAAAGTCACATTAAGACTTTGTTATAAATTTCTGCTTTGAAGACTTGCAGTATGACACATGCGAAAAATGTTAGCTTCCATCAAAGGCTCTCAGGACATTTGTTACCGAATGTTAGCAAAAACTCAGCAGGACATTTCAAGGGGTACATTCCAAAGGTTTCTAGCATGCGTGTGATTAAAGCATCTTTAAAAAAACAATTAGTGTAAAGGAGGAAACGCTGTACTTGCTCCGGATTGATATTAAATGCAAATTTGGTTTCTGGGGGCAATTTAGGAAAACGATAACATTTAGTGAGAGCTTGGTGGAAGTGTATGAGAATAGCAGTGGTCTTTGCTTGGCCTTCTGTCCACTGCTCGCAAAGGATGTAGAAAGCAAGTGACTAGACATTTAAATTGTGAAACACCAGGAAAAAAGCAGTTTTATCATCAGTATCCTTAATGGAGTATTATGGGCATCCTGCTGTTTCTAACACTGCATTCTATGTAAGTCTTTCTCATGGATTGGCTTGCAGTCGTTTAAGACTATATACACTGTTTGTGTGTGTATTCTGGTATATTTTTGTCTTTCTCCTGTTCATTCCGTAGTCAGTGGCTTGAGAAAGCTTGCGTGAGTTCAGGAAGAGGAAAATAAGGTTAAACAAGCGATATTGTGTCTTGTTCTAAGGCTCTGAAATTCAGTCATTTCGATTTCTTGAAACAAATGCCCCAGTTGGGGCCAGCGAGGGAGAGAGCTGTCTCGCCTGTGCCCAGGCCTGCTTGCAAGACAAATGGCTCCATTGTTTCTGTGGTGTGTAAATACCACCGGTCCTGGGAGGTCAGGATTGCACACACTGAGTGGGTGCTTAAAGAACTTGGATCAAATACATGTAGAAGATTTTGAAGATAAGGAGTCGGTAATGATAAGACTTGTGTGCTCTCTGACCATGTTTTGGTGCTACAGTAAAAACACAAAGCACTGAGCTTGTGTAAACTTACTCACTCTGCTAGTTCAAAATATGTCGAGAAGTTAACTTTCTACCAGTAGGCTTTATGCCAAATAAAGGTATCATTTTCCCCTTCACATCCAGCCTAAAAACCTAATGCTGCCATAAGCTTTCTGTCATGTACTGGAGCAAATGCTACAGAAACGCAGTTCTGTACGTATGCCTGACACCATGCACGTGCGTTGCAGGTGACCTGGTATCGTGTGGGTGTGGAAATACAGAGCTGGGAGACTGCAGATGTCTGAGGCTGGGGTGGGACTGGGTGAAGCTGGGCTGTGAAGGCTGTCCAGGGGACTTCACAGCTCTTCGGGAGCTGTGGCCTAGGCTGGGGCTGAAGATAAGCTGTAGAGTGGCGTATAGGTTTTTAAGTTTTTCTGCGAAAAGTGTGATTATTTTTATGCCCATTTTGAAAACAGGAGGTGCTGTAGACACAAGGGCTAAAATAGTAGCCAGCAGGCTGCTCACGTACTACAGAAGAGCACAACAGTGCCCATGAGCTGTTGATCTTTGCTTTGGCTGTGGTTGGCATTGTTAACGCATTAGGCTGAAACAGAAGATACATGATCATGGAGTTTTGGCAAACTCCTAAATTACTCATGTTCCTAATAAGAAAGAAAAATTCTTCCTGATGTATGCTATACCACTGCCTTTTGCTCTGACCGCGTACAGGAAATAAAAATCCTTGTGCTGTTCCTGAATGACACCGATGGCTTCCACTGCGTAGCGTCCTTCATAAGTAACTGTCATAGAATTGAAGCAGAACCATGCTAAAAAGTTTGGCGTCTTAAGATGCCATCTAATCTCACAAAGTTTTGGAAAGACAATTCCCCCACCTTAGTCTTAAGAGGAGGAATGCTTCTCTCTGTTGTCCTGCATATTTTGCAGTGTGAATTCCCCCTTCGGTCGTGTCTACTAGAAATGGCACTTTACCAGTACCTGGGACCATTATTGACTTTTATATTGCAGACAATGAAAAAATCACTCACAAACAGACTTCATTGTTGTGGTGGTTGTTTGGCATCTATTTAAAATGCAGTTGGATGAGTTTCAGTGGCGTGTCGATGTCTGCACTTAGCGTGAGCCTCTACAGACAGCAGTTGCTGCCGGAGATCAGTGTTAGAATGAGATGATCTTGAAGGCAGGACTGAGAGGGTTCGTTTGATTCCAATGTAGCAAAGTGATTTAAGGGCCTGCTTCCCTCTTATTTTGAAGTTCTATTTATCTGACGCATTGATACCTACGTTGGCTACATTCCTGGAGTACGGAGGCAGCTCCAGAACTGCATGCAAAGTTGTTTTTTTTTTAAATATTAATTTATCCATATTTTTTATGCAACTGTTGATTTCATTTTTCTTTTGTCCACCAGACAGTTAGGGCATGTTTTCATAATTTTTCTTTGCAAATATCCATTGGACTATGGGATTCTTTATAAGGCGTGTTCAAAATCTTGTACGTGCTTTTCTTTAAATGAAAGATTAAATCCTTCTCTCCCTATTTAAACATTCCTTTTGTTTTAATTTACAAGGTTCCTGCAGCCAGATTTTTTTCTAAGGTAGGTTTTCTGGCCTTTTTTAAACGGCTTGGAGGTAGGGGAAAAACAATTATGTAAGAGAATGATTTTCATTCCACTAATGTTGATTCACTTGGCTCATAAGAAGAGCTTATTGCTTTGTTTACTTGGAAAGAATGAATATCAACACATAAATAATCAGCTGAGAACTAGATTTCCAGAAGGAAGAATTTTCCTGCTGGCTTTTCTGTTAATTCAAAGCAGTATCTTCTAAAACTGATGTAACTCACGGCCTTATGATGGTCACATTACTTTCCCTGACGAGTAAACACAGACAGAAGTGTCTGCTTAGTTTCCAAACTAGAGAGCAGTTGTTGTCTCAGGTACTCAAATTTCTATAGAAAAAAAAGCTTTCCATAGCTCTTGTAGCTGTACATGCTGAATGTGTCAATGTACCTGGGGACTTCCATGCCAACTTTTAAGAAGTACTAGGAACTCTTCTTCAGAAAGACACAGAAATACAATTTGCTGAACAAGCCTCCCAAAAGTGCTTTTTCAGGCAGTCTTTCACCTAGCTAAAGGACTTAGCCCTGATGTGCTGTAGTGGAAGAAACTAACTGTGTCATGTAATTTCTGAACTCGTTGTTCCCTTCCTTTCACTCTTGGAAAGATACGTAACCTAACAGGACAACAGGGTCGACCCTTTCTTCAGACCCTGCTGCAACGCAACACTCAAACCTCCTTCTGGAAAATACTCTCGGGCTAATGCGTTGCCATCCCACTTCTCAGAGTTCGCAAAACCTAATGTATTTAGCTTGTTAACAGCATGCCGCAGAACCTCGGGTCCCGGGGACAGTTCATGTCCTTCACACCTCATGGGATTTTGTAATACTCAACAGCAGTAAGAAGTTTGTCCGAGAGGAAGGCCTGGACCGCTGGTCGTGTACATTATCTGCACCATTATCTGTTTCAGCAATGTGGCGTGATTTTTAAAGCTTATAATGGAAAGTGTGTTACTTGTTACTTGCGTTATGCTTATGTCATCAGATGCTTTTATCAAGTACTTCAGCTGTTGCAGATTACAAGCGTGTTTGTGGGCTATGTACATTTATTGCCTTATTTCTATATGATGGTTTCATAGCGCTGAAAATAGATAAAGAAGCAGATTCATTTTCCTCAGACTGCTTGATGTGGGAAAACTATGCTTATAGTTCATCCTGTTATAGAAGGTTACTGTGACCTGGAGATGTACCACTTAGCTTGTCACTTTCCAAGTTTAAAAGAATTAGCTGTCAGCAACAGAAACTTTCTTTCTGCTTCCTTTTACAGCATTTTGCAGAATGCAGTGCTGATCCATGTCAACAGACTTTGGATGCTGCACAGTTAACACTGTTAAGTAAATGCAAATAACCAGTCATCACACTGGCTTCCAGGTATTTACAGTAACAGTGCCTAAATCCCTCCTTCAGACGTTGGACTGTTATACCTAATGAGGCAGGAGGTGCCAAGAATGAAGTAACTTTAAGAAGTTGGAGACAGAAACTGCAAGGGAGACAAGCTTTAAAAACATACCTTGAATGCACTTCGGGCATTTGGGGGTGAAGTGAAGTTGTTGGCGGTGCAGAATACCTGAAATGAATTGCTAGGTTTTGAGTCAACAGAGCATTACCAAATTTACAGCTAAGGACTGCATTTTCTACCCAGACTGAGTCGAATGCAAAACCAACTTTAGTTTTGCAGTAAGAATTGCGTGTGATTATTAAAAAATAGGTATCGTCTTGAGTTCTGTTTTCTAGTGGGAAAATATTGCTCCTTTCTGGTGGTATTTGTTACTGGCCAGAATCTCTCATTCAGCTGTTTTTTGGACATGGTTCAGCACAGACACCCTTGGGGATGATTGAGCTAAAGAGAGTTTTTGTAGGTGGACAGTTGTCTGAGTTACCAGTAAACCTACTGTTTAATGCTAAAATGAAATCACACTGCCAGCACTGTGTTGGAACTCTCCATTTTTAATTACTATTGAATTACAATTTAAAAAAAGAAGAAGAAGTCTGGCCTTGGACTCAGCTTGCTCAGTGGGACAGCAGAGGTTGAGGTACATGCAGGGACAATCGGGGTGATACTTTTTCCCCCAGTGTTTTGAACTTTGTGCTCATTTGCATCTGACATTACAAAGCACGAATATAAAATACTGCCAAGTCATGAGTGTAACAAATCTGCACCTACTTGCACCTGAGGTGGTCAGAAGTCAGGCCCGGGTGTATTTACTCACTGCAGACTGCCAGTAGTCTGGCAAAATATGAGTGCACACCCTGGCCCAGAATAATGTTAGAGCCTCCTTCATGTTTAGCTTAATCTACTTTGGAAAAGGAAATACCTTGTGACATTCTTCAGTGGCCTCTATGGACAAATAAATAAAAGATTTAACGGAGCCTTCACAGTAGGACATTGGCAACCGAGGAGGACCCTGAGGACTGGATTGTATAAATTAGGCAGAACTCGGGATATTTTCAGAGCTCCATGAGGGATGAGGAAGAGGTCTTTCATCCACCCAAGTTCCTGGGGCTCTGAGGAAAAAAAAAATGCACCACATTTAGCACAGAGGACAACTGTTTCTCGTGAGTGTTTTGAGGCTGTATGTGTTCATCATATAGTCTGGCCTCGTTCCATCAAATAGATTCCTCTGAATTGGACGCTAGATGGTAACGGCTTTTAGTATGTCAGCAGGTAATTAATTATGATAAACGTGCAAATCATGTATTGTCTCAATAGGCTGTGTAGAGCCAACAGGGTGCACGTGACTGAAAATATACTGATTAAAAGTCTGCAGTAGTAATGAGCACTGCGGCAGTATACCACACTGAGTTATTGAGAGCTGTGCTGTCAATTACCTGTGGATTAAGGACCGATGCGATTTCAACCAGATCCCTTATGACCTGAATGGAAGGCCCCAAAGGGTTTTGTGGCACTGCCTCTTACAAATGCTACATGACAGATCTGTTTTCAATTCTAATTCTTTGTCTCTTTTTTCTTTTTTTTTTTTCAAAGAAAATCAAACTTCAAAGTAACAGCCTAACTTACAATGGGTATACCTTACAGTGTATATCCTATGACTTTTTTTTCTTTTCCCATCCATTAGCCTTCACTGTAGCTTCTGCACCTGGATGCTGAAGAGAAGAAGAGGGCTGCGGGGAACAGATGATGCATGCCAAAAGGAGAAGGTAATTGTGGTGATAAGGAGTTTTAGCAACTTGGAGAAAGAATCCTTTGCCTCACAATTTTTCAACCTCTTTTGGCTTTCATGTTAGCCTCTCATTGTTATTTGTGTGTGCATACATACATATGTGTGTGTGCGCATATGAAGCACATTGTTATATGTAAAGAGGATGGTATTTCATGTCAACACATCAAGAAGAACTCAGAACTGCTTTGTCAACATATCTAAACTATTAGGCTATCCACAGCTGACGTCTTTGAGGTCATCTTCTGTAGCCAGAATAAATTTCTCTTTAGCAGTACAGATGGATACTAGGAGAGCCAGCAGATGCATTGTAGCTAATCAGAAAGACGCTCAGCAGGGTAACTAAAATCTCTGCTAGAATTCATATCCCTTCACAGAGTTTAATTAAAGAGCTTTGTGTGCATCCTTTTGTTTTATCTGTTGCCAGTGTTTTGTCTCCTATTGTGGCAGTTCCTTCAAATAACCATCAATTTGCTGTGATAATCTAATGAGGAGAACGAGCAGCACTGTTTAATTATATAAAAATGATAATGAGCTTTGGCTGCTGAAGAGTTAAGGAGCTGCTGCTGGCCACTGGAATACAAAAGAGCTGCTGCCAAAGGGGCCTCTGGAAGTCTGTGGCACTTCAGACTTCATTGCTGAGCAGCAGTAACTGGCTTGAGCAAGCAGCAGGCCAGTGGAGCTTCCTTCAGGGAGAGATAACTGAATTATTGAGCAGCCTCCTAACAGCAGGAAGCAGAACAGGCATGGGCAGATTTCTGTTTCACACCCCAGCAAAAATACAAGGCAATCAAAAGAAAGATCTCTTGTCCTACATAAGCACGATGCCTTTGGCACTGTACTCCATTCCTCATCCTCACGGCAGAAGTTGGAGTTTGGGCATAACCAGATGTCATCTGGTGCCATTTTGCTGCAGGAGGTAGCAGGAGAACCTGGGGGAATGGGGTTCTGGCTGCTGGGGAAACACGAGCCAAGGTGCAGATAACTCAGGTATGCCTTTGCTCTATCCAAGAGTAGTGTGAATTCAGGTTTATCAAGAGATGACTCTTCTAAGCAGTAAAAACTTCCCATTTTCAGACCTTTTCTTTTTCTCTGGTCCTTTTTTTTTTTTTTTTTTTTTTTACTAAGAGGTAAGTTAAATCTTGTGCAACCTCTTTATTTTGCATCCAAACTATTCAGTCATTGAAGTTGTTGTTTTCGCTTTTCTGTTTTCTCTAGCTGGGATCATACTGAAATAAGCATGGGGTGGGGAGCTTTGGAAAACAGAAACAGCACTGGAGCAGAGGAGGAGAAATTGCTGGAAGCCCTGTTTCTTAAAGCAGAAAACCAAGTTCCTGGAATTCGTCTTAAGATTGGTGTGACTGACTACCATGTGCATAGTGTCTTGATTGATCACAGCACTAATGAACTCCCAAGGTGTATAGTACCCACAGGGCCCTACAAGCTAGGTCTCCAGGCAAAGAGCCACTTGGCTGGAACACGTACGATGGAGCTGGCGATAACACATCCTGAACCAAGGATGTCTGTGAAGGCAACGAGATGTGGCAGGGCCTGCATTTCCCCTCTCAGTGCATAGCCTGGCCACGCCGCTGTGGGAGAGAAGGTGAGGGAAGGCAAGGGCGTCAGCGCAATTGAGGTAAGCTGGGGCAAAATCTGTGGCAGAGCGATGTTGTTAGAAGTCTGACGTGAACAGGGCTCTGACGGTACCGCTTCTGACTGACACTGCCGTACCACTAATACCCAGAAAGTGGAAGAAACTTTGAGGAGCACTCTGTTTTCAGCAGGGCGCATGTTGGTTGTCTGTAAGGAAGACTGGCTGGGAAGGTGCATGCTGAGTTGATAACAGATGCGGCTTTGCCTTTATGGCAGCAGTCATCCTCCAGTACACTGTGCTGCATGTTGGTGTTTCTGTATCAGGAAGGGTGTGCTGGGATAGATAAGAGTCTTAAGCAAGAGAGGTTAAGGTAAGCTTACGTTAGGAGCACTTTACAGGTGAAGGACTACAATGGCATTATACAGGCAAAGCATTTTTATTGCTGCTGACAGTCTTTTAGACCCTGACCCCTTTGACCAGGTCCTTTGCATGTGATTCTGCAAACTTCTCATAAGGGCCAGTGAGCAGATGTGCCATCTTCCTCCTTTCCTTTGGTTATCTTCTGCACCTCTCCTCCACAGCTCTGCTGTCCATAACAGAGTTACTGACCTGCTTTCCTTATGGCCACTCCATGTGCTGCTGCCTCTGCTCTTGTATTTCATGATATTCCCTGCCCTTATCCTTCTTTCATCCTGTGGGCACTGAAGCCAGACAATGCTGTTCTACCCGAGAGCCGCAGAACTCCTTTGGCACTAGCTCTTTTGCTTTCCAGTGGCCAGCTGTGGCAAATCCTGCACGACCAAGCCACGTTACCATTTTTATGTGAAGAGTACCATGCACCGTCCTCATCAGGAAAGAAGTGAGTCTGAATTACGTCCTCTTTAGACTCACTCTTTTTGACGTCCCTTTCATTTATAACACAGTCGCGTAAGCTCTTCCTGCATGCCGTCTATGGAATACATCCTTTTCTCTCTACTCAGACAACTACAACTTTGCTGTTATAACTTCAGCTCTTGTTATCTTATGGATTAATCACTGTACTCATGCTGTGATAAACCTGACAGATGTACCCTACCCATACCCAGTGCTCCTGCAAAGATAACTTTCCCAACGCTTAAGTTTAACTGTGCTGTCTGTTCTCTGTGGTTTCCCATTGCCTCGCTCTAGAAACTTAAGCTACTTGTTTTTACTTCAAGGCTTATCATGGCCTGTCTTCACACCCACACTCAGCTCATCCACACTCAAATCACATCTCTTTCTGCTCCTACCTGACACAGCTTATGCCGAAACCCGAGGATGCAAGTTTTAGTACTATCACCTGAAGGGACACCTCTAGCTAGGCTGTGTGCTGGGAGAGATGCTTGTGAGCACATAGCACTTCCAAATATAACCAGTGCAGTTAAGGACTCGGCAGCTGGCGCCACCGCTGTGCTGATGTGTGAGCATAGTGAGGATAGCGTGAGCACTCCTTCATCTGTTTCAGCGCAGATTCATCAGATTATCCCAAACTACTTTATTGGTGGCTTAAACTGGCTGGGCTGGGTGTGTGCTGTTGCAGATTGGGGGGCACACGCGGACCCGCTGGGGTGCCTTTGGGCTGGTAAATCCTGGCAGTGGGGTGGTGGCAAACAGCCATGGGGTGGGAGAGGAGAAGCGACTGTAGTGTCCTCAGCCCTTGCAGGTGTGTGCAGTTTAAGTGTGCATCTACAGCACCACTGTACTCGCTAGCGCTTCAGAAAAAGTAGTCCTTTCCTTTTGCAGAGACCCAGCAAAATATTGCCTTCTTTCTCTGTGAACTAGAATCCTGCGTTATCCATGGAGTTTGACTAGTGTCGCATTGAAATAAGCTTCAAAGGAAATGCTGCTGGAGACTTAATTTTTGCTTGGTTTTGATACAAAACATGAAAATCACCTCAGGCTAGCTGGCAGTGCTTGTGACGAGCAAATCTTTTGGTGAAACAAGAGAGGGCCTCCAGTTTCTAATTAAATCCTCCCCACCCCACCCCCCCCATCCAGTGGGCATTTGCATGGTTTTCTTGTGAACATTTCACGCAACTTTGAAAATCAAATGCTTTCTTACAGGAAATATTTGTTCTCTGTTGTGCACCTTTTGTGGCTGGCTGCCGAGAGATCCTGATCCGACACCCAGCTCTTCTTCTATGACCAGCTTTTGTGACCATGGAAAATCATTTTTTTTACTTCTGCCTCCTCCCTTCTCTTCTCTGTTAAGTGTGTATAAACAAGTTAGAAATCAGAGCTGTAGGATCTTTGCAGCCGTACCGGGCAGAAATACAATAGCAAAGGGTTAGGCTTCTTAGTATCTTAAAAAGCCTCTGAGAAATAAAACAGATAAACATTTTTTTTAATCAACAAAAATTATTTTTTATTCTCAAGGTGAGAGTCGTGTGATATTTCAACGTAAGTTAAAACGGTCAGTGACAAAATACTTACTCTGTATTGCTAAATGGGGGAGGGGATTAAGCTCTTACAAGGAATATGCAAGGGAAACAGTTTCCTTTTCTGGAAAACACGTTTTACTGGTATGCGTCTTTTTATACTGTCTTAAGGCATTCTGAAGTAACAAGGTTGCAAAAGCAATTTCTTTTCACTGCATTTTGACTTAATCAATGAGGTAATTACCAATGTGGTAATTTCGTGTGGGCAGATGCATGAAAACCCAGAAAGACACCCTGCTTTACACTTATGCAACTGTAAATGAGTGTTGTAGTTATAAATCTCAAAAAGCAGGGAGGAAGGGAGCGTGGGGAACAGGACCAGGCCTGGCAAAAAAGATGGGCTTTATACAACCAAAGCCCTTCATTGACTCTGTGAAAGCAAGGCCAAATCAAGTTAACAAATAGAAGAACGCTAAGTAGTAATGTCTAGCAGAAACACTTCATGTATTCCCATGTTAAAGTGACTATAGAGCCTGTTCCTGGCAGGTAGTGTGTACAAGCGGTGCTCATACGTCTGGGCATCCCCGCACTGGGGACACGAGGATTCGGCAGTGGAGGCTTTTGGGCGGTGTTGAGGTAGATGCCAGCAGGAATCCACTTGACCCTCACCGAGGTTTGTTTCGCACTTTGCAAATCAAAGATTCACCTAGTGTGGAGACCAAAAGCCCATTTTGATCTGGGAAACAGATGCAGCCTTGAATATACGGGAAACACAACGTGCCATCTCGTGAAAAATTTACCTTTGTTCTTTTCTCTTTATTTTCTAAATTGACGTGGTGTCCAATGCTCTATGTTCAAAAATTACTTGCTTGGATATGATGGTATCTTTCTTAACATAACCACAAGAAAATAGGATTCAAAATAAACATTTTTCCTTTTGATTTGCCGTTATTAGGGTTTGGAGTATTTAAGATTTGTGCTTCCAATTTCTTTCTCCCCATCTCTGGCACTAGATTTGATGTATGTTGTTTTTCTTGTCAGTGACTTGTTTTTCTTTCTCTGACTGTCAAACTGGGTTAAGTGTTTTCTGCTTTCCCTGCCTATCCCTCCGGTCTGTTAGCTGGCCCGAAAGTGGTTTGTGGTTCAATTTCAGATTTCTGAAAATAATGGTTAAAAAAACCTGCCTTCCTTTTTTAAGATTTACTTTCTTTTTTTTTTTTGGTAATAATTCTTATACCATAATCAGTAAAACTTACCAAATGGCATGGTGAAGATGGCTTCCCCATGCTATCAACAGTCTTTCTGATCATTATCCCTGCATTTCATTCAGCTCACTTGTGAAGTGTAGGCCTCACGATGGTAATGCTGAAGTTTCCTAAAAAGCACTAATTTTCACCTACTTCCTTCAGTGGTATGACACTGAGGAAGTGGTTATGACTGTGCTCCTGGTCGTATGTTTCCCTAGGAGAAGTCCTCTTACAGTAAACTTAGTTAAGGCATATTTGATCCTCCAGAGCTTCCCTGTTCTGGCATCTGAAAGATACGGCTTCATGTTGTAAGGAAGGTGACTCGATGTTGTAGTCTTCTCAAGAGAGCAGAGTAGACCATGATTTGTTCCTCTGAGTCTCAGCGTGATGTTATCCAGATCCTTCCATTACCCGAGGAAGAAAGGGTAGCCCTACTTCCCCTATTTCCTTAGCTAATAATTCAGAGAGAAATAAAAAATTATTCTTAACAAGCTGGTGCTATTAGTCTTCAAAACAAATTTGCGAACCCTGCCTCCTTGTGCCCAGGAGGACTAGCGAGTAAGTGCTGCTTGCGGGTACATTGTCTGCAAGAGATGTTGAAAAATTCTGCGCCAACAACCGGTTACTGTTGGTGGACTGTGGAACAAATCTGTGACGGGAGAAGTCCCGCCTGCACTGTTTCTAAAATCAACAGGGGAAAAAAAAAAAAAACAGTATCAGCCTGAGAACAGCCTGTTTGCTGACCTCTAAGTTAATTAGGCTCACGGCTGAAATAACCGACCAACCTACCACAATTAAAAAAAAAAACCAAAATTGTATTATAATTGCTCCTATCTGCTAGGAGTTAATTTTTCTGTTTATCCTGTCTTTTCCACTACTGAAATTACATTAAAATAAATAGAAGTAGAAAAAAATGGAATATTTCAGCAAGAGCTCTTTAGAAAATTCAGTAAGTCTTTTTAATTTTTTTTTTTTTTTAAAAAAAGAAGCAGTTGCTCTCTGTGCACTGTTGCACTGCACTTTCCATTTGGGAAGGCTGCTATGGCATCCTCAATAAGCCTCATTAAGTTCAGAGGTGTCCATTAGCCTGGTGCTGAGTGATCATTTTTAATGTACTGTATTGTCCTCACCTTTGGCCATCAGGGCCCGCCAACTGCAAGACTGATGGGCTCTTTACTTGCTCTTTTCAGTCCAAGTGAATGTTCTAGCACACCTGCAACTCTGATCATTTTGCTGAATAAAAAGGTTGTAGTACTTCACGGTAGTCAGGGAAGCTTGGGCTGGCATTGCCACTGCAGTTCTCTCGGCTTTAGGGTTTGGGCACTTGTGGTTTTATCCCTAACTCCCAGAAATCTTTGCAAAATTTGTTTTTACAAGGTGAATGAGCTTTCTGAACAGCAAGTCAAGGACATTTCCATTTGCTTGAATCTCAGTACTGGGGACGGAAATGCCATAATGTGTGGGATGAGTTTGGGGGTTTGCTTAGTCAGGATAAGAGAAGAAGAAATTGAATTCTTTGCTAAAGGGGTGTTAGAGGAGCTGAGTTTTGTAGTTATTCCCTTCTGTAACTGCATCATATTTCCTTGCAAGCTTGGATGCCTTCAGAATCTCTTTCACCAAGTCCCAGTACCTATCACCTAAATGTGTGAGGGTCTTAGCTTGCGTTTTCTTGAAGCACATTTCTTTGCCTTGTGGCTGCCAAGAAATACTTGGAAACACTGCTGAAGTGTCTACATAAGAGTTCTTTCTTTTAAAGTGAATTAACAAAAAAAAAATACACAACCACAACGTAATTACCTTTTACATTTAATAAAATCTTACGATTTTAGAGAGACTGACTCACGATATTTGAATGCCAAGAGTTGGCAGTACTGCTAGATGAAGTGTTAAAACACTTCGAGATCTGCCCTGATCATCAGCTTCATTTCACAAAGAACAATTAGGAGACAATATACGTATAACCGAGAAGTAAAGCTCATGCAAAGGTGTCGTTATTAGATGCTCAAAGCAGTGTATCCTCTCCCTGAAAGAATTTTGATCCGAGAGTGAATATGGTAATAGCCAGTCATATGTTACCTTCCAAGATCCAGACAAAAAATATGCTTGATCGTCTCTTTCAAGATGATACTATACTACTGGAATGTCTTCCATTACCTTGAGCTGCAACGTATTACTTGAAAGAGTGATAGCATTTAAATAGTGCTGCTCAAATAACACAGCCTGTGCCCACCTGCTTTGGATATCGTTTCCCACTTCTGAAAATCCAAAGAAAAGGCACAAGTGTTTTAATCTAAATATTGGCCCCTGTGCAGGTCTTATCACTTCCACTTCTCCCCCTTTCGCCTGAGCACAAAAATCTTTTATATTTATGGTTTATATAGGGTCTTGTGGTATTTTTCTCTTGCTATTTGACTAGTTCTACCTTTATGTGGTATGCTCATGCCTCTGGGGCAGAGCACAGTGGAGGAGGATGTTTTAAATTAGGAGCAAAATTATAAATCTTTGATAAAATGCTGATAAATCTGTATGTAATGTGTGTTTAAAGTCACTCAAAATCAAGAAATCATGTTGCCAAGTCACAAGCCAGCAGTGCTGTTTCATGCCACCAGAGCCCCGTTGGAGGAAAATATGCCGGGTTTGGATTTTCTATCAAAACTTGTCTTGTTTCTAGATCCCACAGCCCTGTGAACAGAACATAAAATAACCATTTTAATTAAAAGGTAAAATAAATGTAATCAGGTGCCACTGGGAAATTTTCAGCTAAGCCTGACGTGTATCATGAGACACAGAGAAGACGGGATGTGTAGGACAGTACCTGTGTTGTATGAAGAACAGACCTCCTGCCGTGGAAGCTGTATTGTGCCTTAGAGGCATGTACAGTGCCCTCTGCTAATAAACTGAAGGATACTACATGAGGTGTAGTTAGCATAAATGGGTGAAAAAGGTGTAAATCACAAATACATTTCAATTTATATTAATAAAAAATTAAACGGTTCAGGAGCTGGATCACTGGTTAATCAGAAATGCCATGGAAACAGCATGAGCTTTAGTAGCAACGATGAGATCATAGACAAGGGCTTTAAAAACAGCGCTGAATGATTCTGTGAATTTCTTGCCTGCTGTGCTTAATATTTTAAATCTGAAATTACTAATAAAAATATCTGTTGGTCTGGCAGATTTCAGGCACAGGTTCCCAACACGAGGTCCTACGATCCGCTGCAAAGGCAAAGCTGTGCCCTGCTTTCTCGTAGGTATTTAAGGCCAAGAGGGACCATTACAATCGTGTAGTTTGACCTTCTACATAACGCAGACCAGAGAATTTAATTCAGTGATTGCTGCCCTTGGGCTAGATTTCAAAAGTGGAGAGAGATTTATTCCTTTCTTTTTTCCTTTTGATCGCTCAGTGCGTTCAACTGCCTGAATCTGGCTCTTTGTTAAAATGAAGAGTGTAGTTTTAATTTATGTTTTGTTTCCGGGGTATGCATATATGTATAGATATATATATATATAAATACATAGGTGTGTGTGCAGACACACATTTTAAATGGTTTGCAATTGTAATAATAGTTGGCACCACCATAGAGATGACCTCAGATTTAAAAAGATACATAGACTCATAGGAAAATAGGGAGAGGGAAAGGATGGCAGAAAGTAGCATGACCTTCACGTGCAACTCATCATGGGCCTCTCTGGTGAAGTGTTTATACTTCATATTAAGTCAGCACAGGGAGGGATGAGAGGCCTGCAGAGGGAAACAACTTGCCTCGCCCTGAAGAAATTGCCAAAAATGTAACGTAGGACAGAGACTCCTCAGTTGGGGCTCATTCTAAAAAGGCAGAAACGGGCGCTCAGCCCTCTGCCGGGAAGTTGAAAATTCCTTCCCTGTGCCTACTGTGGGAAAAGGCTGGGTAGAAACACGCATGCTGAGGAGCAAGTGTGGAGCCGCCTGCTTTGCCACCCTTTGCGTCTGTGGTGGATTGAAGCTACGAGGTTTTTGTCTTTTGCTTCAGAAAGTTTTCAGTGAAAGCTCCATTGAGATTATTTCACTTTACCTTACGTGGGCTAAAACCAATTTTTAGAAAAGCCTGTAGTCACTTTACTTACTCTAAGAAGTATGGTAAACACGATAGGATGCCGTGCAGACCTTCAGCCGTTTTGTGTTTAGTGCCGGTGAAGACCCTTGGCCACTCTCAGAGAAACAATTTCTCTTAAGTGGTCTATTAAGTGCTCTAGTCTGATTAATTGAAACAGTCTTATGTGTTGTCTCTGGAAGTCGACCTGGAAGGTTATTTTAAAGGAAAACTGCAATGAAAAGTTATCACACTTTGGATAGGTAAATACTTAAGAAGTAAGACTGTATAAAAAAGGATTTTTGTTAGGATAGCTACCCTCTGTTTCACATTTCCCATAATAACCATGACCAATCTGAGTGACCTCCCAGTGGGCCTTTTTATTGATACTTCCCAGCAGGAGTTTCGGTCTGATAAATAGGTCAGGATTCAGTCAGTCTGATTCCTATTTGAATGCATGACAAAACAGGAGGATTTCAGCTTTGCTGTCAAAAAGGTTCTTCTCTTTCATGTTCAGGTTATCTAATATCTAGAGGACAGGTGCAGGGGTAAAAAAGAAAAATCACAGTGGGGAGAAGGATAGTAAGGAAAAGAAAGTATTAAAATTTAATCCTCCGAGTGATGGCATGACTAATGACTCCATAATCTCAGCTCTGCCATTTCCCATCTACAACAGAGTTGTCCTGCTGCAGATAGTACTTAATGTCCCCAAATATTTTGTAGCCACTTTTAATTTATGAAGTGATCTCCCACTTATCATCATAACGCTATCTTTTTTGGACTGGAAGAGAGGGTGTGTTGATACATTCTGCCCTCCTCCACAAAAATGCAGAAGGTCCAGGGGGCAAAACTGAACTTGCTCTGACAATTCCTGCTTCTCCCTTTTCTCCGCGCGCTGTGTCCTGGGAAGGGAGTTCATGCAAATTTCCCAGTGCCCCTCTGGCACTGGGAAAGGAAATTTAATCTAATTTACTAATTCACCCATAGACTTATGATGAATAGAAAATGAAGAGGTGTGTCATCTTGTCCGGTGAAGTTGGGGGTGATGAGCTGAAACCAACAAATATATTACAAAAAGATAGCAAGCTGGACTAAAACCAAGTTCTCATTGGTTAATTATTAGTCCCCCGTTCATTATAATGTCTAGTTTCAACCCTAATGAGGTGGAACTTGATGAGATAATTACTTTGAACTATAGGATTCTGTTTGCCCACAACAAAAGCTTGTAGTATGGTATCATCTCATCAAGCCCTTCCTTTTTCTCAAAAGTTACTAGTTTTCTTTTAAATGGGATGCTTGTCTTTTCTCATCTAATGAAAATGGCACAGTGACTAGAGATACCTGGTACCTATCAGGATTTATCTAAAGGTAACCACCATCTGCAGATTGTTCCTACTCAGGCTGGTAGAGAAGAATTTAAAAAAAAGGAATGTCAAGGGGATATTTACTGGGAAATCTGGTACAAAGTTGTCGCCGTGTGTACTGTCTGGTACAAAACAGATGAAGTGAATTAGTATTATTGGGACTTCTTTGCATCACAAGTGTCCCAGGGCATGGAGCTGAATGATACAGTTTCCAAAAGATGGATAACAATGTGTGCGGAGGTTGCAGGTTCAGCTAACCGTGGCTCGCAACATCATTGGGGTGTGGTAAAGGCACCTCAGACCTCTCTTGCATCCCATCTTTGCTGACCATTTGTTTCAGCCTAAAATATAAGAGCATTTCTGAGTCTATGAATGAAAGAGTTCCTGCATTTTATTGCTTTGACCCATGGTGTTAGGATATGTATAATCTTTCAACAAGCAGTTACTCAAAATTACAGGGTTTTTTTTAAATCATTTTTCCAAAAAGGATGTGATGTGTTGGTTGAGCCTCTTCGCTTTGTTTGGGAACCTAGAATGGCTGGATTGACCATCATTCAGTAAGGAAAGGGAATAAAGGACATTGCCTTCACACTAAAAGTAACAGAAGAATTTTTCTGTGCATTCCAGTTTGAAGGATGCAGCAATATGTTATACATAGAGCATAGGATAAGCAGGTTAAGGCCTGCTTTTCTTTCCCTCCACAAATACCACAGACTTTGGATGAGGCACTTTTTTTTCTCTGATTAGAACATCTTAGTTATAAAATCGGGTTGATGCAATACAAATCTCATGCAGATGTCAAAGGGCCCAATATATTCGTATTTTGATCTGAGGAGAGTCTAAGATTGAAGGAGCTCTGGAAGAGCTGTGTTTATAACGATCGAGAGATTCATTGAGGGAATGGGAGGATGTGTTGCAATGTTGTAGAGCTAGGGAAAAATAAGGAAAAGAAGCAAAACAGATTAGTAGTTAGGACGGAAACAAAATCTAGCAAATGAAGAAAGGAATTGTCAGAAGATAAAATACAATCTTACGCATCTTTAAATGTGGTGGATCTTTAAATGAGGGTGGAAATGAAGACACGTATTTCTTCCACTCATTCACATCTCACACTGATAATGATGTTAGCATAGAGTGGTACAGACTTGTGTTGTGAAGTCCTTGCTTTTCTCCCCGGAGACACAGGCAGGGCATGGAACAGCACCATAATGAGACCATAGGAACTGCCACGCTGGCTTGCACTAACTTGCTGCGTTGTCTCCACATCCCTTCTCAGCCTTTTAGCTAAAACCAAGTGTAGTATCTCTTCTTGTCAATTTTAAGCCACACATATCATCGCTACAAGGACATGATGTTAAATGAGTGTGGGAAGTGGGAGGTGGACTTGGAGCTTGCTCTATGCCTTGGCCTAGCAACATGGTGCCCCGGAGAACAGGACTGGGGGATGGGAGAGGTGGCCATTAGTGAGTGCTGAGAGAAAAGTGTATGAGCAAGGCAGGCATACAGCAATATTTTACAACGATACTTTCCCAGCCTACAGTGACTCGTGATTCAAGGACTTTCTGAGCCAAAGTGGGCCTTTGTGTAAATTCTTTTCCGTAAATTTTCCTGATTTTTCAGAGCCAGGTAAATTTTATCATTCTGCAGCAAGGAGGGTTCAACAACCATCTCGACACGCTAAGTGGAGTAGCATCCCCTTCTCTTGGCTTTGAAACTCTCATCTGCCTTTTCCATTGATGCCCTCCTAGTTCTTTTTTTGAAAGACGTAGAGTGACCCTTCTTTCGTTCACCTTCTTTGTGAGACACTTATAATTTTAAAGCACTGTGCCGTGTATCCTTAAAAAGTTGTAAATTATGGTTACAATATGAATACAGTTAAGGTAGTTTAATGGCAGGCTGTGTAAGAAAAAAGCTAGCAGGAAGTTAAAACAATGATACATCCTTCAGCAGACATCTCAGTGCGATTCGGAGACAATACAGGAGCTATTAGCTGTCAGGCTGCAATGAAGTTAAACAGCTTGTTTTGTTTTTACTGGAAAACAGAAGGACTATAAAGAATTTAAAATGTCTTTCAGATCAGGGCAGAGGAGTTGATACGAAGCTATTTCCTCGTGTAAAAACCTTACTGAAAGGTCTGAGGAGCCTGAACCTCCTGAACTCTTTTTATAGGGAGTAAGTGGAAGAGTTGTGTAGGGAGACCATTTACAGCTCTAAAACTCTTTTTCTTTGAAGTTTTATCCTATTCTTACAATTCAGACAGACAATACCGTGGTACTTGCTCTTTGTTAGAACGACACAGGGAAGAAACAGGAATACTGAACCCTGTCAGACCCACTTGGGTAAGCCCTGTTGACATCCAGGGCGTTGTAACCCATGCCAGAGCCTAAGCAGAGAAGAACTTGGAAGTTCCCAGGAGAACTGGTGAAGATTCAGGTTTCGTCAGTTGAGGAGATGCAATGAGGACACCATGGAGGGCATGGGTGTTTGGGAAGCCCTCCAGGCATTGTTTTCGTTTTCATATACTTTTAATGGTTTCAGTTTTTTGCCTCCAGGATAGATACGGTTTAGGGAACTCGTAGAAGCATGCAGCATCTTTCAGAAACCTCAGCCTACATTTCTTTAGAGTTTAATACCTTTGTTGGCATTGGTATTTTTTTATTAAATGGTATTTGGGGGTTTTTACTTGTCTGCACGGTCTGGCACTGGTTGCGCTGAAGAGACTTCCGTTTTTGTAATCCTGAGGTTTTGTGCATAAGTGCTATTTGCTGTTTTAGCCAGAGGTGTTAAAGCAAGATGTGGCCGACTAGCTGCAAGTGCTTTTCAACACTGGTGTCTCCTAGCTAATCTTTAGACTGGTGTCAGTGTCGAATTTGCAGATGTTTAACCATGGCTCCCAAAGGTTGTGTTCCTGCCTGTAGAAATGTCCTGTATCTGTTAGAGCACAGGACTGTGAGCAGAAAACTCAAGCTCCACTTCCAGGGTGTCTCATTGACTTGCTTAGTGTTCTTTTGCTGAGAATATGAGGTGCTTTTAGCCTCCATGAAACAAGTACACCAGTTTCTTACAACGGTGTGGCCCATTGTGCTATTTGGGAGCTCAGTAAGTAAGGGATGAAAGAAATCCCTGAATGACACCTTCAGTAGCAAAGTTGGTGCTCAAAAATTTCTCAGTAGAGTGACTATACTAAATGTTGTTACAGTTCTCATTTTATCTAGATTGTCCCCCAACCAAAGGAACTCAGCTAAATCCATGAAGTATTTCCTCACGTGCAGCAAAATATTACTGCTGTGGAGGAGGTGATGCCCACAGCTTTTGCTGTGCTCTGAAGCACTGTACCAAAGGTTTTTTGTTCCCCCTCCTCGTGCCTCTGCTTTTTGCCCAGTGACGAAACTACTTAGGGAATTGTTGAAACATCTACCGTTGTAAATTCAAGCCTGGATTCCTCAATCTTAATTTCTTCAATTACTGCAACCAGCAGTGGCCAAATGTACCCATAGCATCCAGAGATGGCAGCAGCCACAGATACCACGTGAGGTGACTGGCCCCGGGACTCTCCTGCCTTCATTGCATGTTCATGAGAAAGTGTCCCTCACCCTCTTCTGTCACATAACCTCACCCCCTCAAAATATGTCCCAGCCAATGTATTTGCCCTACACAAACAAGGGGACCTTAATCTCGTACTCTCATCTACCTCTTCCGTCCCTGCAAACTGTCACAGTCGCATCCCTTCGCTGTCATTTTTCTGTACAAAAACACGGATTAAGCCCGTGTTCACTTTGTGTCAAATTATACTTGTGGATGCTTGGTAAAAGTCTGTAGCCATGATACTATTCTCTCTGTATTGCAGCTATTTACATGGAAGATGCTCGTGCGTGAGTATTGCAAAACATTTGAAGTAGAGATTATGGGGATCGGTTGCCACTGCTTCTGGCAGTAACTGAGGAAGGCGGACTCAGGAGCCTTGGCTGAGCACTTGTCATTAAACCTGTGCTGCCTTCCTCACCCAGCTTCCCGCTCACCTCCCGAGAGCGTCTCGGATCTCGGCAAAGATTGAGTTAGTGCACAGGTTATCGACTCAAGTGTCTGCCTTTTAGTTGAAACTCCATGTGTTTCTGAGCTGTGGTACGCTGGCTGTTTGTGGCACACGAGTGTGTTCAAAATGCTACCTGGCTGGAGAAGAGACCAATGTTCCCTTCTCAGTGGTGGTCCCTGCTCCTGCAGGAACTGTCCCAGGGAAAAAAATGCACAGGTCTGTGGCTTTCAGTATCTTATGGGCAGAGCCATCTCTTGTAAAGCCTTGCTTTGGCCATTTTCCAAGTGAGAGAAGCTAGAAAACAGTCTGACAGCAGCTTCCAGGAGGCTTTCGTGTCCAACAGACTGGGCCAGGTGGACCATTTCACTCAGGAGTTCATGTGTTTTGCCAGCCAGCTTCTTTTCCATGCTTAATGACTTTTGCAGCACGTTCTGGGCAGCTCCAGTTAATCTCATCCTTTCATCCTCCTGTGATCTCACTCAGTTTCCTGGAGAATGAAGTGTGAAGGTGCAGTTGGCCTCTTCTTTGCTCCAAACCCTCAGGCTGCCTGCCAGTGCTGGACAGGGGAGCACATCGTAGCACTATATTTTATGCCTAATTCTTGAGTGTCTCAATGACTGGAGTTGTCCTTGGCAAGATCAGTCCTCCGTTGGAGAAATCCTGATAGCATTGATACTTCAATGCAAATTTTAAATTATAAAGTCTGGCCTGTATATACTGAAACACTCATCCAGTTACATGCTGAATTTATTCAGGATTTTTTTTAGAAAAGAATGTGGAATACCATTCAAATATTCCTAGAGAATAAATGGGCAATTACAGTATTTCTTATGTAAATAGGGTATGAAATATACAGATGGCTGGTTTAGTGTCTACCGCTGTATTGGCATATGCAGATAGCTGCTTCATGTACGTATGCGTAACAGTAACCGAGTCATGTAGCACTCTGTATGTTTTCCCTAATTTTAAAAAATCTGGCCTGCTTGATTTAGGCAATGTGTTACAATTCTTTCTGAAATGTCTGCACAATGTTTACTGGATTCGTGAGTCAAAGTACTAATTCAGTTTTCACAAATTGAAGGACACTTACCGTTTCTGTGGTCTCAACTTGTTTGCATTTAATAGAAAATTCGTGAGTTGAATAATAAATTTTGAGAGAGAAAAGCATTTCACAAGAGAAGTTCATAGAGTTGTCTAACACAGAGAGGATGCATCAGATGGAGAAGTCCTCAATATGCTGGAATAATTACAAACTCCTTTTAATAAAATTTATTAATGGGATTTTTCAGATGTGTCTTAGGATACTCACGCGGAGCATTTAATAAGCTAAAGTCTATAAGCACACCATCTAGGGCCTGGAATAATTATTTGGACCATCTTTAAAAGTCCTACCATTAATTCGATAGTCTGTAATGGGCTTTATGAGCTGTAGGAGTTCATTATGCAAATACCTCTTTACGATTTGTACGGACCACAATTAAAAACATAGCTGGAGAAAATGTGTTGGTTTTTACATGCCCAGTAGGCAGACTCCAAAGTGAAGTATCTCCACTGCTTCAAATTATTTTAGTACCAAACTAACTTAAGAAAATCACATTTTCACTTTGAATACCTGTGTTGCCTTACTTTCCCTCACTTATTTTATGTCCAAGCCTAATAGTTAACGTCTGCCATTGAATCGGGACAGAGAATGAGACATACTTTCGCTATTGCATGTCGTTTTTAGGGCATGTTCTTCTGAGAGATTTTTTTGCCAGTATCTTCAATAGGGTTATATCTTCAAATGTGCCTACGTGTATAAACTTAAAATGGCCAAATTTCACAAGAGATTTTAAAGAGAGTAACTTGTCAGGCCTGGAGTGTCAGTAAATTCTCTTCTCGAAACCTTCGGAAACTGAACTTGCGGCAAGGATTAACTGCAGGTGCCAGCAAAGATGTTAACAAAAACTTGCCTTTGTTCTTCCTTTTGTCCACAACTGCAGCCTTTCATTTGCCTGGAGTATGATCGGATCAAAAGACGAGTACAAAGGAGCACTGTCCCCTTCGACTGGTTTTTATGGAAGCCGAGTGTACCGAGTCTCCTCTGAGACCGACCGTAAAAGACTTAAGGCTTTCCCCGGCTTGCATTTGCCATCGTTGGGGGAGGCATTTTCTGTCACATGTGAGGTGCAAATAAAGGCCGTAAGAGTCACTTCAGGGCACTAATATATAAAATCTTCACCCCACAGAGTCATCATTCTAGTGTTAAGTTGCAAATGAAGTGGAAAATCTTCTGTGATAACAAGACATAATAGTGAAGCAATTGGATTGGGGGCTTTGTGACCTATTTTTTGTGTCTTACGAGAAATCACTGCTTGTATGAAATGGAGAATATTCTTTTTCTTGGCAGTGGTATGAATTTTATATTCTAGAGATTATGGTTATTGCATTAAGCTTGTTCATGTTCCTACCTAAAAACATTAGCAGTAATATTACAGGTGATGTCTTGTTTTGTACTCTTTATCTGTAGATCCCACAGCAATACAAGATGAAATTACCCCTGTGCTGGAAACTAATAGCATACTTTGCATCTCCTTCCATAATGTTGCCAGATTGTATTAATCATAAATGTCAATAAAGTCTCCAGATGACTTCCTGACTTTCGACAAAAGGCCTTCATCTCAGCCTCTTAAATTCCAAGGTCAAGGGGAATGTAACATTCAGAATAATTATTAGCATTATTTTACCTTGACATTTCAGCCCTGCTTTCAGTTTAGCATTCCAACAAGGCAATGAAGATGAGTGTCATCTTTCGATTCACTGGAGGGAATTGCCTTAATTAAACCTTACTTTAAGGATATCTAAAGCCCTGTATTAATGTGCTGTCCTGTTTTTTTAGCAAGAAATACTTCATGAAGAAGAGAAACTTTCATTAAAAGCCTTCAAGATTTACTGTGGCAAGAACAAGCAATTTTGGAATTGCAGTTTTCCCCCTAGGCTAGGATAATAATCAGCGCTTCTCATTTGCAGAGGAGTCAGTGGTCGCGCTGCCCTAAAGATTCTTTTGCCTTTTGTTTCAGCTGAAAGGTCAGAGTTATGATTTTGTCTCATCGTGAGCTATTAGTGGTACCTTGTCAAAAACTTGTTACATGTCCAGGATCTTGCGCCCGTCCTTTGTACGTACCTGTATTTACTTATTTTTTTTTAACATCGTATCAGGTAATAGGGAGAGAATATGTTGTTTGTGGGTTTTTGCCCAGCAAAGAAAAATGTTTTCACCAAAGCCCAGCTGAAAAGAAGACACAAGCACCGCACCACACACAGCCCCACAGCTATTTGACCTTGACTGGGTGGAGACCTGGCAGTCTGGTTCAATCAAACAATTTTACTTAGTCACTTCCTGCAAACTTTTGATGACCCTTGAGATTCTGGAAGTCTGTTTTGGTAATGAGGTAAATAACTGTATAAACGTCATTCACTGTAAATTGGTCAGAAAGCAGGTGCGTACAGACGTACAACAGACACCAGTTAGTCTTCAGACAGTGGGCTTTTTCGGTACGGTACAGAGAATAAATTGAGTTCCTGTGATGAGCACCATTTATTTCAATAGTGTTGTGCCCGTTCAATCCATGGCAAAGCTTTGCTGTAGAGAAAAAAAATGGAGCCGCACTGCAAAAGGATATACAAGAGCGCATAACTTCAGCTCTCTGTTTTCATTAGTTGCTTTCCCTGCTACACTATGCCTTTCTGTGAAACCTTGAAGATAAAAT
Organism: Steatornis caripensis; assembly: GCA_013398225.1. Classification (NCBI taxonomy): domain Eukaryota; kingdom Metazoa; phylum Chordata; class Aves; order Caprimulgiformes; family Steatornithidae; genus Steatornis; species Steatornis caripensis. Next base: position 216,376 of record VZSC01001146.1, on the reverse strand, counting down.
TGTTTTGCATGTTTTGGGCTGTAAGTCATGGCTGCTCTCCAGCTGATAGCAAATTGCTATTTGCATCTGTTACGGTTGTGTGCCCAGTGTGCGATTTTACACAACTGCTGTGGCCCGTACTGTTTCGATGGAAGTGAAATTTATTGACTTCTAGTTAAATTTGAGTTTGGGACTTCACCTAACTGGAAAGCAAATTGATTGATGCTGACACTCCTTTTCTTCTAACCTCTAGCTCCATGCAGATGCATACTTGAAATTCTTTTGTCTCCAGCACAAACATGCTCTTTCTCTTACTCTTTCTTTATTTTTAACTAGAAATCTTGCATAAATATCACGTGAACATATGGTTTACGGCATAGATGTGTAACAATCTGCAGTGTTTTTTTCCCCCATAATTTTCAAGCAAGTTTGACATTGCTTTCTGCTTAAATGCTGTAAATTTTGACATGGCTTATAGTTAAAAGTCTGATTGTACACAACTGTCAGAACACTTTCTATTAAAAGTTGGTTAAGCAATCCACCTCTAATTTATCACGGAAGTCCACAGGAGTCTCAAGTCACTTTCCAATTTCCATTTCCTTCCCTGCTTCCTCCTATTAGGTATTTACTAAGGATAGCTGACTGATCTTTAGTGAGTTTATGGCCAACAGTTCCTGACCCGTTTTGAGTTAGCTTTCATTGACTTAAGCAGCACGGTGATTAATTGTGCTGATAAGAGAAGTGGAAGCTTCTTTCCTCCTGCCTGTCAAGCTTAACAAAAGCAGTGAATCTGAAGAGCATGACAGATAGAGAGTTGATACTGAGCCCTGTGGAAGTGATCCTGTGCTGTCTCAACTAAGCATCTGGCCCATTTTGTGAAACAAATTTATTCACGTGTTACTTCATTACATAGGTGCCGCAGTAAAGCACATATGTTGCATGCATATGTACATGTAAGGATATAAAAGAAGCTGTTGCTGGTCTTTTACATTGTAATTTTTACTGGGTGCTATCTGGTGTTGAACGAGGATGTAAAAAGCATTCCATTGAACATCTCTATTTTTCCTCTTTTTTCCCTTTCTCTAGGTTTAAAGTGTACTTTTAGATTTTGTAACAATGTTTTCCCAGCAATCTGTATATCTCATTAGTGCTAATCTACCAGATGGGACCCTGGAAAGTGGGAAGGAGAGATTCAGCAAAGCAAGGTTTTCTAGATCCCCTGTCGTCCAGCTGCCTTGCATAACCTTTTGGGGAGGGCTGCCTCCTGGGGTTTCCTCTGCGTTCCTTCAGGATTACCCGACCCCCATAAAATGAGGCTTTCTCATACTAGCATTTTTCTTGTATGTTTCCAGCAAGCGTGTTTCCAAGAACGCTGATTTTGAGGGCTGAGAACACAAATCTATCACTTCGTAGCATGCTCTTTTACTCTTTCATAAGCAGTGCATGTTCTTTCCTAGCAATGCACTGCAGCCCACAAATTCACCTTTTCAGGAGACCATGCTCTGGTGCCATTTCTAATTTAATTAGTTCTTTGTGTAGTCCCACTTCTAAGCCCTTGGAACCTAAAGCTTGGGAGATAATTATTTCCATCCCTGAAGAGGGGTCTGTCAAAATCCCTTTGTGTCTTGTGGGTTAAGTGTTTAGTGTTTCAGCTGGCGACTGGTAAGCATGAGAACAGAAGCTGAATGGAACGCGTTGTGTTCCGTGCCCATCCACTTAAGATAATTTTCCTAAACTTCCTTTTTCTTATATGAAAAATACCGTTGGAGTTTCCAGTGAAGAGGAGCTAGAGATCGTTTTTCCCCCTCTTAACTGGAATAAGTACAGAAGGAGTGTCTGGCTGATAATAGATCTGCAGCAACACAACTCCAAGGCCCTTATTGTCTGTGTTTTTCATTAAGTGATGCATGTCTTCACCCTGCTATAGAAATGCTGACAAAGGAGTGCTGTTAAGTGTGGAGAAGCAAATAGATTCAAATCTATTTTTGACGTCAAATAAATTTTCTTGAAACATAAAAAATAAAAAATTACTCCATGCTGACAAGAAGTCCTAAAAAATTCAGTCTGTTGAGGTAATTTATATGTGTGTACACACACAGACAGGTATTCTGGTCTGGCTTTTTAGTCTGAGACTGTTATAAAAGTGATTGAAAACAAAGGGACTTGTTTGGGAGCACTGCTTCAGTGAATCAAAACTATTAGGGATTTTACTGTTGTGAAAACAGGGTTTATTTAATAGGTCTCTCCAAAGTTTTTTTTTCCTCTGCCTCCAAACCGGAGTGGACACTGGCATGTGAGATGATTGCAGGCTGTGAATTTTCAAAGAGGTTTAAAGTAACAAGACCACCCCAGTTGCTCTGCTAATGCTGCTGCTGCTGCTCTTAGAAAAAATTCTGTAAGTGTTTGAATTGCAGAGGCAGCAAAGTGATTGAGGAGACTTGTTCAGGAAGCAACTCATGAACGTTTCCTTACCCGAGAGCTCTTTGGTCAAGAACATGAAAGCAAACATAGCTGAAAGAAACCTAGTAAAAACCTTAATGTAACAGCATTGATTTTCTGATTTGTGTTTTTCTGTTGGGTTTTTTTTCCCTCTTCTTCTGTTTTAATATATCTTCTATGCTTTTTCTAACAAATTACAGTATTCCACCCATTGCCCAAGAAGTTTAAAAAAAAAAACAATTGAGCAATTAAACAGGTTTCCAGCAGCTTTGGCTACAAAGCCGTTGGGCTGCATCGAGAATATGCTGGCAACAAACAACTGATATGATTTAATGAGGGGTAACTGAGTAATTTGGGGCACCAGCAGGTTTGTGCTATAAGGGGATACATCAGAAGGCCTCTATAATAAGTATCCTGTGATTGACTTTTGGAGTTGTCCTCACAGAGCAGTTAAGAAATGCACTGTGCTGATGCTGACCTATCGGCCCTGAGCTCCCGCATTTTCACCCGTTTAATTAATTAGAGAAAAACAGAGCCAGAGGATAAGTGACTCTAAGGTCTCATACATTCTTTTCACATTGTATTACTTACAAAGAACTTGAACAGCGAGAAGGTGACCTTGCTTGTAATTGTAACATTCCGTATTTTTTATTTAATATGAGTTAAAATCTTTTGTCCTTTACATTCACATAGAGTTATGGGTACATTCTTAGATTTATGGGTAGTGAGTTGCTTTAGATTTGGATCCTTCTTTAAGAAAGATTGTGTCCATATTCCATTGCAGAAATCGTCATCAAGTTTCCTGAACTTGTATCTCATTATAGTAATAGTGCTATTTCAAGAGAAGTTAGCGACGCTGTTTATGTGCTCTGTCTGTGGGTCTGAAAACATCTGTGATGTGATTATTAAAAGGACAGTAATAACCACTAAACTGAAAACCGCAAAAAAAAAGAACCTTTTTGCCCTTTTATTTTTCAAAGACTGAATTGAAATGCATCGATGCATGTTATAGCCATTTCTCCAGCGTGAACTGTCATGAGGTCCATTGTTTCACATCAGTGGTATTCGAGTCCGTAATGCCCTAGCTCCAAGCAAGCCTTCCTTGCTTTTGGAGGGACAGATGTTTGGAAGAGTCCTTCCTAGAAAGCAAGACTGCTCAATGAAACCTGCTCAGGTCTTCCCCAGAGAGAGAACTCTCCCAGGAAAATGCCACTGTAGAAGACGTGATAGGTTAATTGCCTTAGTTTAAGAATATTACATTTAAAAATCGCTTGCTTGTACTAATATGGAAATATATTTGGGACAGGTTTTAGGTGTTTGGTTTTTTTTTTTCTTTAATAGCTTTGAACAATCTCGCCTCAGTTGGCAAGATGAGAGAGAGCTGTGGAGATGCTGCAAGTGCAGTGCTGCAGCGTAAGCAACGGGCAGGTAGTTCGGGGCGGTCCCCAAGACGCCCACGGCCCCTTGGAGCATGGCCTGTGAGTCGGCACCCACATCCACTGCCCTCCCTCCCCGGTGAGCTGCTGCTCTCTCCGCCAGCTGAGGAGGAGCAGCAGCAAGGGAATTTCTGCCTTAGGGAAGCGAGAAAGAAGGCTTTAAATGGATGGTGCCTATTACTGGCTGTTGGTATATGGCGTGTGTGTGAGGATAGGGAAGGGGTGTGCTGGAAGCTTCCTGCGTCCCGTGGTTTTCACCCCTGCCGGGGGGTGCCTGGAATTGAAAAAGGTGCTGCTTCTTCCTTGAAATCTTGAAGTGGGTAGGAGAGAAGACAGAATAGGCCTCTTGCAACTGAAGTCGCTGCAGCGAGCAAAGATGGCACTTCCAGAATATCGGAAGCTGCTGACGTGCACGTCATGCCAACAGCAGGTAGCTAATGGGAGTGCTCTCCACAAAATGCTAGTTATTAGTCCTGGTAATACAGCATCAGTTTAATCAGTTTGCTACAAAAACATGTTCCACTTCCAAAACGTGCCTAGTGGTTTGAATCAGTATGGTACCATGAGTTCATCAGTTCACTAATATTTGAGATCTTTTGTTTCTAAAATTTACTCTATTGGCTTTTGACAATTATTTTTTTTTTTACTGCTGTGTTTCAACGTGATTGCCTTCCAAGCCCTGACTGTTCTGTAAGTGATTCTTACTACTACTTTACAGAGAAGGTCCACAGGTACTTTTCCATCATATTCATGAAGGTCACAAGAAGAAATCTGTTTCCTTAACCTAACCTTAATGACGGAACCTTAAAATAAATACGTTAGTCAACACCCATTTCCTTCCGTATTTATGCTGAAATAATATCTTGCGCCTGGATCTCCTTTTAGAGAAGTGCGATTTATAATCCAGTAACTTAAAGTGCTGGACGATGAACGTAGATCTGGTACTTCTGACGATGTACTCAGAACACCACCTAGTATAAGCCAAGACTGAACGAGGGCTTAGGTGGCTATGTCCCTTTACCTGTGAGCAGTCGTTTTTAAAAAGCATTGTATTTCAATCAGATAGTAAAACAATAAAGATCTACATCAGCTTGCGTACATAGGCCATTATGGAAACTGTGCTGGAAAGTTGCTTTGAGGTTATCCTGATGATGTCTGGTTGCTTGTTTAATTCTGAAAGAGTTTTTTTCAGGTGTAGATGCTCAAGTTATGTACAGATACAAATGCATTTATAAGCATTGTGCTTAGGCAGTAGAAATTATACACACAGAGTAGCTGGGCAATGTGTTTTGCACTGGCAGCTACTTGAAATGTTTTGCAAGTGCTTCTTAGGCACCTATGGAAAAAAAAAGCTAGCAGAAAAACAAAAGTCTGGCATTGCTCACTCCGAGAGCTGAAAGCCTGGGGTTGGAGCCAAAGGTCTAAAATAGAAATGGGCAACATAACAGTCTTTTCGGTGATTAATATAAAGCCTCTGTTAGAGTCCCTAACTCTGATCAGTCCTAAATATAATAGCAGATGAGCGAGGAAAGAGTGGAGAGAAACTTGTGAGAGAAAAAGCAAATGAGCTGCATTTTTCTTAGTAAGCTCTATCAGACAACTGACTCACTGACTAAAACTGGTTAAACCAGGATGCTCAAGCCTTCAGGAGTTAGATGCCTTTACAGGCATCTGTTTAAGGAAAACCCACACCTTTCATTTTAAAAAAATGCCATTCTACATTAATGGGCCAAGTTGTCTTATCCAGAAAACTTTGATCGAAAACCTTGGTGGTTCTTCAAAGCCGATCCTAACCACTGTGGGTGGAAAGCCAAAGTGAAAAGTATGTGAGGATTTTTCATACCTCCTGCTTTCCTTTTAGTTGGAAATGCCAGAAGAGGGGCTTTCTCATTTCCTGTGTGGTTGTTTCCCGTTTCTCATCATACTTAAGAGTCCTTGGTGAAAAGGGGATTGTGGTTCATGATTGTGAAACCTCTTTGTTGTTCCAAGAGCAACGTTACGTGATCAAAAGGGTGATGTGTGCTAAGAAATAGGTGATATTATTATTCCTTCAGTGTTTTTCCACCACTAGCATAAACTTGGGCTTAGCAGAGAGAAGTACTGAGGCTGTAGTCTTTAGTACAAGTGCCCTCTTCTCATCTATACTTAATGGAAGTTAATGATGCTCAGCATCTCGCAGGACTTGCCTTCATACCCTGGCTTAAAAGAGGGGTTAAGTAGGTTACAGGAGTGCTTTCTGCTGTCTTTTTCTTAAACATCATATTTTCCATCCTCCTGCCTCAGAGGCAAAGTAATTCGGGAAGAGTCCTGAGTGGTAATAAAGAGAGGCAAAACTGTACCCAGTTGAGCCTCCCTGTGTAAAGTCAAAGAAAGCACTGTTGGTTTATGAAGTCAGTCAATTCAAGGGGGACTTCGAGTGCTCTCCACTCATCCGAAACTGTCTCGGGAAGTTTTATGAAACTCCACAAAGGCAGTTGTAAGATTGTAGTGGGTGGGAAGACCTAAGAAAATGGGTGGAGTGGTGAGAAAATTTTAAGAATAGCTGGCAATTAATCTTAGCTCCTGGGACTCAGGGACTTTCCAATGCTGGCAGGTCTCAGTATGTGTGTTGTTATTCCGGCTACGTGCCAAGAATATTTGTTGCTGACTGCCGAGTGTGTTGGAGAAAAGTCATCGTGCAGGCACTGTCACTCAAAGGAAATACGCCATACCATAATCGTTGGTTCAACAGTCATTTTGCAGACAATGAACGCTGACATTTGGATAGCAAATGGAACAAATAGTAAAAAAAGGTGGGTGGGTGGGTGAACCTTTGTCTTTTTGCAAGTTAAGATCATTAAATCTGTTAGTATACATTGTCTGTACATGGATCATGAGATGCTGTTGCAGTTGTGATGATGACAGTGCTGTGAGAGGGTGTTAAGGCACACAGGGAAAAACTGATTGTGAAATAATGATGGCCCTTTGTGGTCAAAAAACACTGTATCTGTCCTGAAAAAATGTACAACATAAAGGAGCAAAACCAGAGGAAAATGAATAAAGGGTGGCAGAAAAGAGGAAAACATATAAAGATGTGAGTTGCCCTGCAGATTTCAACCGAGCCTGGACTTCAGACCTTATTTTGTGTAATGTGCTACCTGTTAGTTGTGACAGGCTGGGATGTGCCTTTCCCACTGCAATACGGCAGTGAGTGTTTATGGAACAAGTGTGTTTCAAGAGCTTGGCTGAGTGGGGAGACCAGCTGAGCGAATGAAGAGATGCAAGTCTTTTCCTGAACTGAGCTAAGCAAAGGCACACGGCTGTAGGAAGTGTGTGGACATGGCCATGCTGCCCCTTTAGGTCACACCATGCCAGTTAACCCCTGCTTATTGCCGCACGTGTGTCCATTCGAGGAGCTACCAAGGCACCCCGGCAGCACGCGGGGCCACCCACGCTGTACGCTGCAATGGGTGCCCGGCGCTAGGCAGCGATGCTGGTGCTTCCTGGTACCTTGCCCACGCCGTGTGCGCGCTGTGCCCACCACAACCCACCTGTCACCCTTCAGCCTCGCCAGCGTGCTGAGGCGGCTCCGGGCGAAGAGGAGAAGCTGGAGACAGGCGGAAAGGCAAACACACCGCAGCAAGCGGCAGCCTCTCGGTGGTTGCTGCAGGGCCAGTCGGCCACCTTATCTTTGGCACTTGACTTGATAACCCCGGCGCCAGCGCCGGCCTCTTGCGGATTATCGGCTAGTCACTGCCTTAGATGTGCAGGACAGGATCACTGCCACACTTTGTCATGGTCCTTGAGGGAATACACATAGTGCTCCAGGGCACTTTGAGAATGGCCTCAATTATTAATAACCATTATGATTTTTTTCTGCCAGACTCTGAAGTCTTGCTGATCATCATGGATTATTTACATGCCCTGGTGCTGATTGCACTAGCTCTGTATCATCAGCCCTCCAGTGTCTACCCTTCTGGCTCTCATCCTTTTTCCAATGCAATACCCACAGCTATGCCACAGGTGTAGCGATCTGTCTGATCAACAGATGTATTCCCTGTTCCCCCCATTGTGGATGCAGCCATAGTCTAGTGAATTCAGAAAGTTCAATCACGTCCTTAGTTTATTCAAGATGTGTTTGTGGTAAAGGATAGGTAAAGAAGGTAAAGGATGTGCCAGGCTCAACTTTGGTGTCTTAAGGTTGTGGCTCGTGGTGGTAGTAGTATTAATGATAGTTTTCACCCTGTCCTTTCTGATGTTCAAGACCTCCTTCTCATCCAGCTGATGCTGAGGTTCCTCCCCCACACTGCATTTCTATGATAGCTTGATGCACGTCCATCAGTATCACATCTTCCTTCTCAAAGACAATATGACACATCTTGTTCTGAAGGCAGAATCACCTCTAGCTTGGGGAATTGCCATTCCTGGTCTTGTGAAAGCTATGTTTTTTTCTCCGTCATTGGAATCCATTCTTTTGACAGCTTTTCCCTCCCAAAGAGATCTTATTTCTGCCTGAAAAATACCACTAAACTAGAACTAGTTGGAATTTTTCAGACAGATGCGTAGATGTGGCCATTGCAAGTTGGCCTACCTGAAACTGCAGTCCTGCGTGCACTGCATGGCTACGTTACTGCAGGCCTTGCCCCGTTTCCAGTGTTCACCACACACAGCTGACTCACAGCAGGCTCTGTGGGAGGCAGTCTCAACTGCGAGTTGTCTGGAATGCCAGTTATGTGGAGCCTTCATGGAGGTCCCACCGGGCACAGGACACTCTGTTTAATCTGTTGACGGAGCAGTGGAGGCCCCTTCGTGTCTTTGTCACTGTGGGCAGATGACGTTGTGTCTTCTGGATGCCACCAGAGCCTTGTGCAGAGACAGCTGAGGAAACCAACTCTAACAAGAAGAATGGCACAGGAGAAGCTTAGGTTAAGGAAAAGGAGCAAGCAACAGATTAAGAAGGTATTGGAGCAAATGGTCAATGTGCAAAGCCTCCAGACTGAGAGCTAGATGCTGAACTGAGCGTATGAAGTGAATGAGCAAAGAGAAGGGTCACAGGTACTGAGAGTGGCAAGCATCTGCCTAAATAAGTCTATTGTCCATTGGTTATTAAAAAAAAAGGTGTACCCTTCCTTTTATTAATTGTCTTTTATTCTGCCTGAACATGAAGAGCAAATGTATTCCCTGTTTTAAAACTTAGAATTACACTGCAAGGAAAAACAAGCATAAAACTCCTCCTGTGCTAGCACTGCCTGCCTCCGAGTAGCTGACTTTGCAGTGCAGGGCTGGGCTGGGTAGAAAGCTCCTGGGCCAGAGACTTTGACTGGAGGAAAAGGCAAAGTCCGCAAAGGGTTGAGAATGCACTTTATGGATATCAAACCAGTCGAAAGGCTTAGTGCCTTCCAAGAGGCTATGACCTTGCTACCTTCCTTTGCTTCCGCAGTGAGCCGGTGCAGGGAGTTACACTAGCAGGAAGGGACTCACTGTTTGAAGGTCTCCGTCTCTTCAGAAGTTTGTTCAGTGCCGGGAGCAGTAGGCTGGAGTATTAGCAGGGGGAAGTGGGACCCCTGCTCTAGGTGATGGTCTGTTACTGGAAGAGCCAAACCTGCTGTGCGGAACTGAGCTGTCCCTTCTATGTCACTGAAACTCTCAAAGCAGGTTCCTGTAGGAACAGTGGACGTTCAGTTGCCCCCAGGTACCCATTACTCTGGGAGTTTTAGGTTTGCTCCCAGAGGTTTGGAGTCTTGTCTTCAAAGCCAAGGCCTGAAGCGGGGCCTGTAGCTTGGAGAGGAGAAGGGCTCCACAGGAAAGCTGAACACCAGGAGCGAAATGTGGTAATAAAAGCATTTTTAATGTTAAAGTCCAGTTGTGGGTTTCACTGTGTTTACACATGGCTAATTTGTAGCACTGTTTTTTTTGCTTGTGAGATATAGATGGGTCTGAAACAACCATAAAAGCAGACAAAATCATTTATAGAGAATGTGTGTGTATATTATGTTAAAAAATAACCTAAAGGCTTCGTGGTATGTAAAAAGTTAATTGAATGCTTGTATAAACCTGGCATCTGGTGTCATCAGCGAGACAAGATTATAGACAGTGATGAGACAGTGATGTTACTAATGCTACTGACATGCAAGAAGAAGCAGCAGGAATTCTTCCCTTTTGTGTCATCAAAATCTAAACACATGTTAAAGCCAGAGGAGAGTGTGTGTGACGGGAGAGCACAAGAGAATGGCGATTTTCTGTAATGTTTCCTATGCTGAGTTTTTCCCTTGTATTTTCCTACAGAGAGGTTGGTTTGTTTAGCCTTGAGGCTGAAGTTGGCTGTAATTTCCATGGACAGCAAATTTTATGTGCATGGTACAGTAAGTAGTATTTTCCCCCCAAAATATGCTTGCCAGGCTCATGAATACAAGAATTCAGAGGTGCTAATTTCAGGGATGTGTTGTGATAGTGTAAGTGGATTCAGTATTCAAAATTCAGTTGCAGTCAATGTGGCATCACCTTGCAGCCCTTATGAGAAAGCCCCAGTATTTTATGTCATACGTACAGGCAGCCTAATGCTATCGGAAGAGATTCATCACGCGCGTGCGCAGTAGGTGGGGCTCAATCTGAGCATCGGGTATCTTTTAAATAAACAGTTGTTTCGGACCCGTAATGCATGACACACACACACACCCCGCCCTCAAGGGTGTCTTCTGCTTTAAGTGCCTTGCAGTCTGGTAGTAGGGGAGGAGGGAGTAGCAATGCTGAGGACAGGAGGTTAAGGAGGAACCTGACTGGGGAAGAAGCCAAACTAAACAAAGGTTTAGATCTATAGCTGAAAATAGTATAACTTACCATTTTCCTCTGCCAGTGGCTGACACACCACATTTTTTGTTCTTTAAAACCACAGTGAACCATTCCTAAAAAAGGAAGCGTAACCTCTGTTTTCTACACTTCTGTCCTTCCCCTCATCTGGGGAAAGCCTTTTCTTGCTGTATTTCTCATGACACGTTTGACTGGAGGGTTTCTTCACAGCATTTCTGCTGGGGGCTGTTTGTTTTATCTTGCACTTCGCAGTAGATAACAGACCTGTATGCTGCATAGATTAGAGTTGGCAAATTTTGCCACTGACTTCTTGAGGTACAGATAAAATGCCTTAGCCTGCCCTCCATGTCTGTACTTAAAGCAAAATTTTAAAATGTCTGTTAATGGGAGTGCTGGGTGATTTCTGTGTTTCCTTTGGTTCTCAGCTGGCCACGTGTGCACACTAACGAGAGACACCAATATTAAAAGTGGAATTCAGAGGGGAGCAGAGGCCAGCCTAATAAATCTGCTGTTAGTTCAGGCTCTGCGGTGATGCTGCAGCACCCGGTGGGGGAGGAAGGGCAGAAGCTGGGCGTTAAGCCTGAGGGACAAAAAAAGAAATCAGCTGTGGGCAGGCAGAGAGGCAGGATCTCGGTTGCTGAGGGCTGGAGGCAAAAAGCAGCTTCGGAAGGAGTGTTGGGGGCAGCAGGGTGTGCAAAAAGCAGGCTGTGGAAATTTTGGTTTGGGAGGTGGCCATACTGCAATGAGAGGATGAGTGATTTTGGAGTGAAAGGTTCTTTGTACCTAAGAGTAGATAACAGCGGATACCTAAATAAATAAATGTATCATTGCCTTAATTTGGAAGCCTGTTCCAGGAAGACAAAGCAATCAATTTTTCTTCTTCTAGAACAGATAAGGTTTTATGCTGACCAAGCTCTGGCTTCAAAGCTGGCCCTTCTCTGAGCAGGGGGCTGGGCCCACTGAACTTGGGAGGTCGCCCCAAATCTGAGTGTTTGGTAGTTCCATGATTTTGAGCACTGAAAGTGAAATCTCTGCTCCATTCACCCCTGATGTCAGCAAAGATGGAATCTTACCCTGAAAGAGTGCTGACTGCAGTAAGTCATGGCCAACAGAGGAAAAGCAGTTTAGATGTGAAAGGCTCTATATGTTCCAGGTTTGAACTTGATGGATGTCAGCTACAGTAGCTTGTTTGCCATGTTAGAGCTGTTAACCCCTGTGAAACAGACCGATGATATATATACCTACTTCCCACTGAACAGAAGCCCTTACCAAACAACACTCGTTTAGAAATTGGTCGGTAACTCACCAGCAGAGCCATGGATTTGAGTTGTCGTAGTGACATGGTGGCCTCACCACTTGCTCATATTTCTTCCTGCTACGTGCAAGTGTAAAGAATGCTTTGAAGAGCTAGATTATCGCTGTTACGGATTTCACTCACCTCCAGGCCAGGCAGGCAAGCAGGCTGGAGCTAGCTATGTCTGTATAGTGCATAAAGAGGGAGGCTTGGTCTCGAGAACTGTAAGTCTGGTGCTGTCACAAGCATCAACTCCATACAAATGTGAGAGAAAAAGGCTGCTGGAAGAGATCAGTTGTTCTCCAGAAGGGCCGCTGGCTTGAACTGGAAAACCCTGTCAGAGGCAGAACATATAAATCTGTGAAAAGCTGTGCAAGAGCTCTAAACCTATGATGAATTAGAGACTTGGTGGATGCCAGAGTCTCTGAAAAGTTACTTGCAAATGCTAAGTTTCACTATCCCTCTCTCACTAAGTGGTTGGCGTTTTATTGCCCGTTCTCTAAGACGATCATGAGTTCTAGCTATCCAGAATAGTTTGTTTCCCTGAAGTTATTTAATTCCAATTATTTCTCCTCAATCACATTCAGAAGAGACTTTGTAGAGGGAGGACTAGCAAAACTCTGAAAAACAGATCTGAACAGCTGTACCTCATCGCTTTGTGAAGGATTAGGAAGGGATGAAACCTCAGGCTTTTGGCCGAAGTTGGCCAAAGTAAATACAAAGCGGAATCTTTAGGGGTTACGATGAAACTAAAAGTAAAGCCATCAAATATATTCAAATCACAGGTTGCACAGGATATTTGCCTTTCCTAAGCTTGATTGGGTTAAGCCAGACCCTCATCTTTTTTGAGCAAATAAGGTCCTTTATTTCATCAGTAGTCCTGACATCAGTGGGATTATTTATATAAAAAATTATTCTTTAATGTGAGTGAAAGTATTACAGTCTAGGCCTATGTTTGGGTGTTACATCCTCATTTATTTATCTTGTCCAGTTAGACTTGGAGCTCCCTGGAAAAGAATGGCCTCTTGGTGTATACAAAGTAAAATTGGTTGTGATTCTGCCACAATCATACGTCACTTATACTAAAGAGCTTAAATGTCAGAAGGAAACATTTTGACCTTTATAAGAATCTTCATTTCTATAGAATTTCCTCTGAATTGAGACAAAATGGATACATGAAATATTTCAATTGTGCCCAAACTAGTGTTTCCCATTTGGCCAGCTCTACCCTAAAGAGACTTGGTGAACACAAAGTCACTGAGAATAAGCAGAACTGTGGGACTGATGTTTCTTACCAACCTTTCTGTCTTAAATTAATGGTTATTCCATGTTATGTCTATTGAGGTTTCTACATACTATTCACTTTAAGGAGAAGTGAATTTGCATAATTTAGGAAAAGGTGGCATGTGTATGGATCCTCGTTAAAAGGCAAGAAAGTAAGCGGCATAGGCCTATTGCAAGTTCATTTTGAAAAGGAGCGGGAGAATTTGTGAGGGAAAGGTTATGCTAAGGAAAATATCTCCTCAGCTGACATCACAGTGAGCTTGCCAAGGGTTTTGAGGAAATTTCTCTACTCCAAATTGCTTTTAGTGCTGAAGCTCAAGTAGTGGGAGTAGCCTCCTGTCAGTGTCATGGCTGGACAGATGTACCTGGAGCTCCAAGGTGCCACAGCCCCCAGCTACCTTGGGGACTGCCTTTCTCAGCTGCGGCTCGCGAGCACTGCTGTGGAACAGCTGGAGGAAGCGCAGGCCGCGTCGGGTAGATTTCTTCTGTGGTTCTGTATTTAGCCTTTAAAAAGGTGGCAAGGGCAGCCCCAGTGCACCCACCCGACGGCTGAGCGCTGCAAGGGGTGGAGCACCATTACCTCTCTCCAGTAAGTCTTGCCTTGGAAGAGCCTGGGCACTTTTGCTTTCTGCAGCGTTGACACACTGTGAGAATAAGCACTGCTTTGGCAGAGGCAGACGTCTCTAATGGAGCTAGTGAGAAAGCCTAGGTGTTACTCATTTTGGGAAATGTATGCAAATTTTTAAGTTGTTGCTGTTCTCAGACTGCTAGGAGCATGAAAAGTCAGACCAGTTATTTAATCAAAAGCTTTACTGTTGACAGTGAGCAGGGCAACATTCTTCTTATTTTTTCCAGTAAAGCTGTAGTCAGTAATAAATAGCTGGATTTTGAATGTATTTTTGTGGTTTTATATACATACCACTTTACAGTACAGTTTTTTGTTGCTCAACAAAATTTCCTGAAGTATTTATTTACCACTACTTTTACATTGCTGCTACATTCCTCCTAGAGGAGCGATGAATGCATTTGCAGAAGACTGAATTTCTTCATAGAATCACAGAATGTTTGGGGTTGGAAGGAACTTCTGTAAGTCACCTAGTCCAACCCCCGCCACAGTGAGGAGGAACATCTTCATCTAGATCAGGTTGCTCGGAGCCCCATCCAGCCTGACCTTGAATGTTTCCAGGGATGGAGCATCTGCCACCTCTCAGGGCAACCTGTTCTGGTGTCTCACCACCCTCATCGTGAAGAATTTCTTCCTAATATCTAATCTAAATCTACCCTCTTTCAGTTTAAAATGGTTACCTCTCATCCTATCACTACACACCCTTGTAAAAAGTCCCTCTCCATCTCTCTTGTAGGCCCCTTCAGTTACTGGAAGGCTGCTATATAGGTCTCCCCAGAGCCTTCTCTTCTCCAGGCTGAACAACCCCAACTCTCTCAGCCTTTCCCCATAGGAGAGCTGTTCCATCCCTCTGGGGGGCCCCTTCATGGCCCTCTGCTGTACTTGTTCCAATAACACAATACTGCAGGTGGGGTCTCACCAGAGTGGAGTAGACGGGCAGAATGACCTCCCTCAGCCTGCTGGCCACACTTCTTTTGATACAGCCCAGGGTACAGCTGGCCTTCTGGGCTGCAAGCGTGCATTGCTGGCTCATGACCAGCTTTTCATCCACCGGTACTCTCAAGTCCTTCTCTGCAGGGCTGCTCTCAATCTCATCCACCAGCCGGTATTGATACCAAGGGTTGCCCTGACCCAAGTGCAACCCTGCGCTTGGCCTTGTTGAACCTCGTGAGGCTCTTGCCTCATTGAATTGTGGTACCTACAGCTATTCCCATCTTCCTCGTACTTGCGTGTTCCCTTTGTTAGGCATGTGTGCTTGAGTTATGATCACCTCGCTGCATGCTGGCTATTATGAAGCTGCTCTCGACTGATTTTCCAAGAATGCCATCAGATGGGTGGCATTTCTTACCTTTCTCACCTTATCTTATGTTTCATTTTTAAAAGTACACAGGGAAAAGGAAAATAAAGTGTGTTCTTTTTACTGTTCAAATTCGATCACGCTGCTTGGGAACAATGCATGTCAGCTGCAGGCTTAAAGTGCTAAATAACCTTGTTTCACAAACACACAGCTATTTCATCCAAACAAACTGCTTCATCAAAATGTTGAAAAATGTATTGTACCACTGGAACAGTTCTGCCGTAGACAGTTTTATTCCTCTCTCTTCTCTTACTTGTGCTTTAGGAAAAAAAAAGCGACTATATAATCACTTTCATTTTTATTACTCAAATATTTGTTCTGGAGCCTGGAGAAGAGAAATAGTTGTTATACATTATGTAAATGATATCTTTAAAGAAAGCAGCCTTACAAACAGTGCTACATTAACCCTTCAGCAACAGCTAGCACCTCGGTCTTCTTTGGCTGTTGACAAACAAGGCCAATTAACATCAGCAAGATAATTAACTACAGCTCCAGGTAGTATTTGCATCCAGTCTATTGCTGTTTGGAAGCTGTCTCCTCTCCTTACCTCCTTGCAGCTTGAAGGTGCTAATTTTAACACCTACAAGTATGGAGTTTGGATTTGGTTGAGAAGAGAGCGAGACTGCTTTCTTCCTCGTTATTAAAACATTACATGAATAATTATAATAGTGGAGTGACTTCAACCTTCTACTAGATGTTTTTCCCCAAAATCATTTGCAGGTTTCGAGATGCTTTTTTTTAATTCCTTATCTTCCATATGGCAAATTATTCTTTTTGAATGTCTTGTACTTAGAGTGAGAACACTTTGGGGATGGACTTAACTGGTGGTCCAAAACCAGGGTAATTTTGTTGCCAAGGAAAGAAGAGTATTATTCCTGGAGACACAGCAGGCATTTTATTAAATGATTGTACCAGCTGGAAACGAATTATTGCCTTTATTTTAAACTACCACTTAGAAGTCTAATGCTTTTATTTCAATGGGAAATACATTTTTAGGAAGATTACAGCTCACATGTTCTTGTGATTTTTACTGGGGTGTGCTAGCTTCGTATAATTATCCATGATAGCGTTGTTTGCCTCAGTTTTGATGGGGCTGTTATTACCTGCAAGTCAAAAGTTGATCCTACTGTTATTTCCCTTCTGTCTGATACCCCAACTAATTTTGGAGTGAGGAAGAGCATGTGCAGCAGGTGGGCTGTGTTTCTAATAATTAGTTTTCTTAAACATGTTATAAAGAGCTTTGCCAAGAAAATATCATTGTAGCATTTTGAGCCCAGCTGGCTCTGTATTGGAACCTGGAGACTGGAGGAGAGAACAGCAGACTGAGCCGTGTTCATCTGTGGAGTCTCTCAGCCAAACACACAGGTGAATTTGGCTCTCCCTGTGCTCTAGAAAATGTTTTTGCCTGGGATTTTGCGCGAGGAAACGGAGGTAGTTCTTGTGCGCGACTTGCATTGTGAATGCGCGCATTCATTTTTCCCTCCGAGTGAAGTCCTTAGGACGCTGTCAAACGCGGTTTCAGTTGAACAAGGATCTCTTGAGGTTGAGAGGAACTGCGCAGCTCCACTCTCTGGCTCGAATGATGTGGTGTATGGGCACCCAGAACGAGAACGTGCTGATGGACGACAAAGTCTGAACAAAGGCTCTCTAAGCCTTCCTTTCCCAGCTTTCCAAGCCAGAAATCGGTAAGAGATGGTTAAGAGCAATAGCGGTATGGGTCTGTGTTTTGGCANCTCCATACAAATGTGAGAGAAAAAGGCTGCTGGAAGAGATCAGTTGTTCTCCAGAAGGGCCGCTGGCTTGAACTGGAAAACCCTGTCAGAGGCAGAACATATAAATCTGTGAAAAGCTGTGCAAGAGCTCTAAACCTATGATGAATTAGAGACTTGGTGGATGCCAGAGTCTCTGAAAAGTTACTTGCAAATGCTAAGTTTCACTATCCCTCTCTCACTAAGTGGTTGGCGTTTTATTGCCCGTTCTCTAAGACGATCATGAGTTCTAGCTATCCAGAATAGTTTGTTTCCCTGAAGTTATTTAATTCCAATTATTTCTCCTCAATCACATTCAGAAGAGACTTTGTAGAGGGAGGACTAGCAAAACTCTGAAAAACAGATCTGAACAGCTGTACCTCATCGCTTTGTGAAGGATTAGGAAGGGATGAAACCTCAGGCTTTTGGCCGAAGTTGGCCAAAGTAAATACAAAGCGGAATCTTTAGGGGTTACGATGAAACTAAAAGTAAAGCCATCAAATATATTCAAATCACAGGTTGCACAGGATATTTGCCTTTCCTAAGCTTGATTGGGTTAAGCCAGACCCTCATCTTTTTTGAGCAAATAAGGTCCTTTATTTCATCAGTAGTCCTGACATCAGTGGGATTATTTATATAAAAAATTATTCTTTAATGTGAGTGAAAGTATTACAGTCTAGGCCTATGTTTGGGTGTTACATCCTCATTTATTTATCTTGTCCAGTTAGACTTGGAGCTCCCTGGAAAAGAATGGCCTCTTGGTGTATACAAAGTAAAATTGGTTGTGATTCTGCCACAATCATACGTCACTTATACTAAAGAGCTTAAATGTCAGAAGGAAACATTTTGACCTTTATAAGAATCTTCATTTCTATAGAATTTCCTCTGAATTGAGACAAAATGGATACATGAAATATTTCAATTGTGCCCAAACTAGTGTTTCCCATTTGGCCAGCTCTACCCTAAAGAGACTTGGTGAACACAAAGTCACTGAGAATAAGCAGAACTGTGGGACTGATGTTTCTTACCAACCTTTCTGTCTTAAATTAATGGTTATTCCATGTTATGTCTATTGAGGTTTCTACATACTATTCACTTTAAGGAGAAGTGAATTTGCATAATTTAGGAAAAGGTGGCATGTGTATGGATCCTCGTTAAAAGGCAAGAAAGTAAGCGGCATAGGCCTATTGCAAGTTCATTTTGAAAAGGAGCGGGAGAATTTGTGAGGGAAAGGTTATGCTAAGGAAAATATCTCCTCAGCTGACATCACAGTGAGCTTGCCAAGGGTTTTGAGGAAATTTCTCTACTCCAAATTGCTTTTAGTGCTGAAGCTCAAGTAGTGGGAGTAGCCTCCTGTCAGTGTCATGGCTGGACAGATGTACCTGGAGCTCCAAGGTGCCACAGCCCCCAGCTACCTTGGGGACTGCCTTTCTCAGCTGCGGCTCGCGAGCACTGCTGTGGAACAGCTGGAGGAAGCGCAGGCCGCGTCGGGTAGATTTCTTCTGTGGTTCTGTATTTAGCCTTTAAAAAGGTGGCAAGGGCAGCCCCAGTGCACCCACCCGACGGCTGAGCGCTGCAAGGGGTGGAGCACCATTACCTCTCTCCAGTAAGTCTTGCCTTGGAAGAGCCTGGGCACTTTTGCTTTCTGCAGCGTTGACACACTGTGAGAATAAGCACTGCTTTGGCAGAGGCAGACGTCTCTAATGGAGCTAGTGAGAAAGCCTAGGTGTTACTCATTTTGGGAAATGTATGCAAATTTTTAAGTTGTTGCTGTTCTCAGACTGCTAGGAGCATGAAAAGTCAGACCAGTTATTTAATCAAAAGCTTTACTGTTGACAGTGAGCAGGGCAACATTCTTCTTATTTTTTCCAGTAAAGCTGTAGTCAGTAATAAATAGCTGGATTTTGAATGTATTTTTGTGGTTTTATATACATACCACTTTACAGTACAGTTTTTTGTTGCTCAACAAAATTTCCTGAAGTATTTATTTACCACTACTTTTACATTGCTGCTACATTCCTCCTAGAGGAGCGATGAATGCATTTGCAGAAGACTGAATTTCTTCATAGAATCACAGAATGTTTGGGGTTGGAAGGAACTTCTGTAAGTCACCTAGTCCAACCCCCGCCACAGTGAGGAGGAACATCTTCATCTAGATCAGGTTGCTCGGAGCCCCATCCAGCCTGACCTTGAATGTTTCCAGGGATGGAGCATCTGCCACCTCTCAGGGCAACCTGTTCTGGTGTCTCACCACCCTCATCGTGAAGAATTTCTTCCTAATATCTAATCTAAATCTACCCTCTTTCAGTTTAAAATGGTTACCTCTCATCCTATCACTACACACCCTTGTAAAAAGTCCCTCTCCATCTCTCTTGTAGGCCCCTTCAGTTACTGGAAGGCTGCTATATAGGTCTCCCCAGAGCCTTCTCTTCTCCAGGCTGAACAACCCCAACTCTCTCAGCCTTTCCCCATAGGAGAGCTGTTCCATCCCTCTGGGGGGCCCCTTCATGGCCCTCTGCTGTACTTGTTCCAATAACACAATACTGCAGGTGGGGTCTCACCAGAGTGGAGTAGACGGGCAGAATGACCTCCCTCAGCCTGCTGGCCACACTTCTTTTGATACAGCCCAGGGTACAGCTGGCCTTCTGGGCTGCAAGCGTGCATTGCTGGCTCATGACCAGCTTTTCATCCACCGGTACTCTCAAGTCCTTCTCTGCAGGGCTGCTCTCAATCTCATCCACCAGCCGGTATTGATACCAAGGGTTGCCCTGACCCAAGTGCAACCCTGCGCTTGGCCTTGTTGAACCTCGTGAGGCTCTTGCCTCATTGAATTGTGGTACCTACAGCTATTCCCATCTTCCTCGTACTTGCGTGTTCCCTTTGTTAGGCATGTGTGCTTGAGTTATGATCACCTCGCTGCATGCTGGCTATTATGAAGCTGCTCTCGACTGATTTTCCAAGAATGCCATCAGATGGGTGGCATTTCTTACCTTTCTCACCTTATCTTATGTTTCATTTTTAAAAGTACACAGGGAAAAGGAAAATAAAGTGTGTTCTTTTTACTGTTCAAATTCGATCACGCTGCTTGGGAACAATGCATGTCAGCTGCAGGCTTAAAGTGCTAAATAACCTTGTTTCACAAACACACAGCTATTTCATCCAAACAAACTGCTTCATCAAAATGTTGAAAAATGTATTGTACCACTGGAACAGTTCTGCCGTAGACAGTTTTATTCCTCTCTCTTCTCTTACTTGTGCTTTAGGAAAAAAAAAGCGACTATATAATCACTTTCATTTTTATTACTCAAATATTTGTTCTGGAGCCTGGAGAAGAGAAATAGTTGTTATACATTATGTAAATGATATCTTTAAAGAAAGCAGCCTTACAAACAGTGCTACATTAACCCTTCAGCAACAGCTAGCACCTCGGTCTTCTTTGGCTGTTGACAAACAAGGCCAATTAACATCAGCAAGATAATTAACTACAGCTCCAGGTAGTATTTGCATCCAGTCTATTGCTGTTTGGAAGCTGTCTCCTCTCCTTACCTCCTTGCAGCTTGAAGGTGCTAATTTTAACACCTACAAGTATGGAGTTTGGATTTGGTTGAGAAGAGAGCGAGACTGCTTTCTTCCTCGTTATTAAAACATTACATGAATAATTATAATAGTGGAGTGACTTCAACCTTCTACTAGATGTTTTTCCCCAAAATCATTTGCAGGTTTCGAGATGCTTTTTTTTAATTCCTTATCTTCCATATGGCAAATTATTCTTTTTGAATGTCTTGTACTTAGAGTGAGAACACTTTGGGGATGGACTTAACTGGTGGTCCAAAACCAGGGTAATTTTGTTGCCAAGGAAAGAAGAGTATTATTCCTGGAGACACAGCAGGCATTTTATTAAATGATTGTACCAGCTGGAAACGAATTATTGCCTTTATTTTAAACTACCACTTAGAAGTCTAATGCTTTTATTTCAATGGGAAATACATTTTTAGGAAGATTACAGCTCACATGTTCTTGTGATTTTTACTGGGGTGTGCTAGCTTCGTATAATTATCCATGATAGCGTTGTTTGCCTCAGTTTTGATGGGGCTGTTATTACCTGCAAGTCAAAAGTTGATCCTACTGTTATTTCCCTTCTGTCTGATACCCCAACTAATTTTGGAGTGAGGAAGAGCATGTGCAGCAGGTGGGCTGTGTTTCTAATAATTAGTTTTCTTAAACATGTTATAAAGAGCTTTGCCAAGAAAATATCATTGTAGCATTTTGAGCCCAGCTGGCTCTGTATTGGAACCTGGAGACTGGAGGAGAGAACAGCAGACTGAGCCGTGTTCATCTGTGGAGTCTCTCAGCCAAACACACAGGTGAATTTGGCTCTCCCTGTGCTCTAGAAAATGTTTTTGCCTGGGATTTTGCGCGAGGAAACGGAGGTAGTTCTTGTGCGCGACTTGCATTGTGAATGCGCGCATTCATTTTTCCCTCCGAGTGAAGTCCTTAGGACGCTGTCAAACGCGGTTTCAGTTGAACAAGGATCTCTTGAGGTTGAGAGGAACTGCGCAGCTCCACTCTCTGGCTCGAATGATGTGGTGTATGGGCACCCAGAACGAGAACGTGCTGATGGACGACAAAGTCTGAACAAAGGCTCTCTAAGCCTTCCTTTCCCAGCTTTCCAAGCCAGAAATCGGTAAGAGATGGTTAAGAGCAATAGCGGTATGGGTCTGTGTTTTGGCAGTCAGTCTGATTTCACGGTCTCTAGATCAAGAATGCCTCAGCCACGTAATGCAAGAGTGCTAATGCTATGGACTCACACTAGCACTTCAAATCTGTTCCAAAATGTTGAGGCGTTAGTATTTCGACTGCTTGCCTTACTATCAGATCAAGTTGTCATCCGTCTTCCTGCTGCAAGCATAAACTCCGTGTGCTTTGGCTAATCAAATGGAAATACGATCTTGGGCCCGTTCCTGAACTGAATTAAATTTGTATTGCTGAATTAAATTTGTCAGGCAGTGCACTGGCTGTGCAGTACCAGTGTGAGTGTTCCCCTCCCTTCTCGCAGAGAAATGGGAAAGCAGCAAGGCTGGAGTGGTTTTCCTTAGCACTTTTCCAAAGATTGCTGAACTGTTTTGGCTGGATCACACAAATAAATTCAGTTTTATGAAACATGGAAAAGTTCAGTAAGGTTACATGCGTTTGAAAAGAGCCAGGTAATCCCATAGGCCCTGTGTCTTATATAACAAGTCAGTCTCAGAATATATATTGCTCTTCAGGTAGCCGTGATTAGCAGGTGGGTGGTATGGCACTTGGCTTATTTTAAAACTTCATGGTAAGTAAACTCTGTCATACAAGTGAGCTTCTTTTCTCCAAATTTAATATGACTATTTAGTGGGAAAAAATTGTCTGTGTTTTAAGGCTTTTGCACTTTTCTCGGTCTTTGTGGAAGAAATCAAATTAAAGACCTCTTCTACCTCTTTGTGACATTGCTCGGATGGGAGCTCGATGTAGAAAATGCTAATGTGCCCAGTAAAAGCATCTCTTTTACGTCTGACGTGCCATATGTGTAAAATACATAGAATTTCCATAGCATAGCGCTGTCGTCTCCTGACAGCCTCTGAGAAGAAGAATGGGTGTTGCCCTTCCTTACCCAGTAGGGTAATGCTGAAAATATTGCCAGGATGCAGCCATCTACCTCAAACTATTGCTAGAGGCACTTTAGCAGCAAGGCCCATTTGTGCAGTAAAAGCTCCGTGATGAATTTAATATACATGAAGCACTGTCTTCCCTAGGGAAGGCAGAAATAGGATCAGAGAAGATAATCAGAGAGTCTGAGGGCTTCAGGAGGACAAACAGGCGGTGTCTGTGCCGTGTTGCCTCCCACTTTGCATCTTAGTCTGAAGGATACATTATTTTCTTCTTTCACATTCAAGACTTTTGCTTCAGGAAGATTTTTTTTTTCTTTTAGTGAAGTCTGAGTCCTGCTGCATGAGCTAAAAGCCATCTGTGTGCTATTTTTTTTTCTTTTTGGGTGTTACTGTTCCAACTGACTCTCTGCAGTCCGCGGTTATGGAAAGGCTGAACAAGAAAGCAAAAAAAAAAATACCCTTTGGGGAAAGGAACATGCAGTCAGTCACCTCAAGGTCATTTAAAGTACAATGGGCTTATGCACTGGTGCAGGTTGAACTGATTTGTTTCATTAATCAAAACTCATACTCTGTTTGCAAAGAATAATTGACATTAGCAGAGCTATGTTACTTGGGGATCCAATATCAACCTCTCTGTTTAATTATATTAAGTTTTAAAGTCAGAAAATAAGCCTTTGCTTATGCAGTAGCAACAGTGTCTCTTATAAATAGAAGAAACCTTTTGTCATGCTATATAGGACAAATTTTGTATTGTTAGCAATGAAATAAATACCAAGTTATTGTGACTGAGATTTGGTAGGGGATGGCAGATTCTGAAATGGAGCTGCACTCTAAGGAAATTCTTGTGCATTTTAGTGGGGGGAACCAGTAACAAAATTTCAAACCTTAGCACAGTATTTTCCCAAAAAAAGGTATATTTTTGTGGAGGAGGTGAGGAGGAGCAGGAAAAGAAAGGGTTCAGGATAGGAAGAGTGTGTTGGGAAGAGGAATGCGTTAAGCACTGGCTAAAAATGGAAAATTGAATACAAGAGAAAGAGTTGTACCGATACGTATTTAAAGAAATTAGGGATGGTTAGTTTTTTCTCTATTAAGATAAACGCAAAAATATTTGATCATGATCCAACGATTGCACGTTGTGGCTGCTGCTTATCCTGCAGATTTGTTACTACCAATGCTCTTCCCAGGCATCTGCATTTACCAGTGTTTCTGCAAGTGTGCGAGTAGAAGCTCATTGGGTGAGCTTTGGGGTTTGTTTGCTCAGTGCCTGGTATAATGTGGCTTTGATCTATGAGGCATCCATAAATATTGCTGCAACACACATGGCTGTGATGTCCTAGTCCACTCTTTCCATCTTCCTGATGCTAAGTGTTATCTGTCCCCTGGGGAAATCCTGGGGAAATCAGTGGATCTACAAAGGTATTACTCAGTTTAACTAAGACGGCAAAAGCATCTTTTCCTAAATTTCATTCTTAACTGAAGACGTCTTCTACAACAGGGTGCCGTGTTTGTGTCCTATGTGATCACTCTGGCCGACTAGGGTAATTTATTCCTCCCCTTCTTCCCATAGTCTGATTAAATGGATTGTTTCAGTGAAAGTGAGCACCTCTCTCTAACCACCATCCTCTTCCTGGGGACTCCTTCCCTCACTGCTTGAGGGATGTTCTGCCAGTCATGCTGGGGTGAACCGAGCTTAGGAAAGGTCCTAACTGAAAGGAGGCAGTTTGTGTTCCCCGTGTTAGTCTCAGAAGCAACAGCAAAGCTGGTGGCGAAAAGAAGGAGTATGAATTCCTGTTTTGCTTACAGCAGCTGAGTCTTTCCCCTTGTTCTTGGGCAACCTCTGGTTGAGGAGCTGGCTGCCCTACAGTTTCCGCGCGCATGTGCATGGTTGGGCTTTCTGACCAAGGCTGATGACCTGGTGGATGTTCAGAAAAGCCACAGCACGCCAGTGAAAGGGTTTCATCATGGCATGGGATAAGTGTTGCGGCACTGTCCTCCATGTTCTCAGTGAAAGTAAGGGACCTCCCTAGAATAAAACAGCTTGGTACTACCGTCCTACAGCGGCGGTTGTTTTGGCATGATAGTTTGCCTCAGGAATTAGGTTTCTGAGAGAATCTTCTAGCAGGAGAGTTGGTCCCAAATGAGCAGGATAGCCATGACCTTTCTGCACAGCACTGCAAAAACAGAGTGGCACGTGGCCGCGCTCTGACCCACCTGGCTGTCTACTTAGTCAAGGAGTCTCACAACAAAGGAAGGACTTTTTCCTCCTCTAATTCTGTTAACGTCTGTTGCTCCAATTCCCATTTTCAGCTGCCCATCTTGCCATGGTCCCCGCAGTTTTTAATTTTCCTGAATAAACGCACCCTTGCACATGGAGTTTGCTTGTCTGCTTTTTGCCCCAGCTGGTTTCTAGTAAGTTTTGTACCTAAAAATTCTTAACCGCTACCTGCTACTTTTTGGTTCTTCTCTTCACAGATTGTGTATCAGCCAGGAAAAGCAATGCTTGCTCTTTCTAACAGTAGCAGCTGCGTTGCCCTGACAGAACCCATTTTGACTGAAAATGCTAACAATATATTACTTTCCCTGCTACTGCTCTGCATTCTTCCAGTACTGAAGATATTTTTACTGAAAGCTTAACCAACATCTCCTCCTGTGTTTGCTGTGTCAGGTCAGAGTGCCACCAATAATTTTGGTGTAGCTTTGGCATTTTTCCAGTATTAGCTGCCTATTCACTTCAAGGTTCAGCCTCAGCACCTCTGCATTGTTGACCTCTGAAGCTATTGATTTCTGTAGCTGGAGTACATTCAAGTTGCTGAAGGAAAAATCTGCTTTCCCTTATCAGCAAAAAATGTTTGGTCCTTCTGTGCGCTGCATTTTTAATTTGGGGGTTTACTACAGGAAAATGTTGTAAACAGTGTTTGTTTATTAATAGCATCTTGTTCATTATTTGCTATCCAGATACTTAATAAAAAGTAAATATCAACATCCTCTTTTTTTTACAGATGATAAACTCAGGCACAGATCTGTTCATCCAGCGGTAGAGTTCAGTGAGGTTTTACAGAACTTCCTGATTTTCGTCCTTCTCCACATCAGATAGATGCATTCCTCACATCTGGGGGGATAATCAGGGGCATCTGGAAAAGCTTGTGCAAAAGAGCACGGTGTTCACCCTCCCTCCCACCCTACCCTAAATGCAAGAGGACATACTTCTCTAGGCAGTACTGACTAAGAAGCAAAGTGCCTCTTTCTTTGCGAACACAGGAGTTCTTTGTTGCCAGTTCTTGTGTGCTAGCCTTTTCTTTTCTTGCTTACTTTTAATGGTATCTAGCCAGTGAGTGCTGTTTCTCATGCTTGGAAAAGATAATTAAAGACACCTGTACATCATAGACAGTATAGAATCACTTCCATCATTCTTCAGGTATTATGGATTGTTGATGAATTCTCAGCAGTGATTTGGCTCAGGAGGAGCAAAATGTGTCTGATTTCTCCGGCCTTCTCATTTGCACCAAGTCTGCTTCACACTGTTCTGCTAAAAGCGGCCTCAAATTAACAGCAAAATTTGTTTACCGCCGCTGCTGCCTCCTGTCACGGCCTAAGGACATCTAGCATCGACATATTTGTTAATTGTGTTTGGACAGGGTGGGTGGGTTTGTGACATTTTATACACTTAGGCCACCATAAAGGGGGGGAGAGGTTATACTCCGTGCCCGTATCTTTCTTTGGGGCAGTTTTGTTTTTCTTGGTTGTCTGGGTTTTGGTGGGGTTTTTTTAAGTTTCTCAATTATGTGGTTTGTGTGGGTCAGCTTCAATGGCTGTGGTCTCAGAAGTCTGAGAAAAACGGGCAGTTGCTGATCTTGCAGTTGTATGTTTGTCTGTGTACCTGTAGGATGAAAGGCAGTGTTATTTCTTGAAGTATTCCCATCAGCTGAAACGAAGTTTACTTTTATGGAAACTGCAAATAGGAAATCTAAATGTGTATTTTAGTCTTTAAAAAAATACTTATTGCTGCCAAACAAAGCTATAAATTTTATTTTGTCCAAACCAGATGAAAGGTTCAATCTTCACAGCATGAGACATTATGCTTTTTAATTCTCTTCTGAGACGCAAAGGCTCATACAACTAGTTTAATTCCTCCCTCTGGAGCTTGTTATCCATCAGTTAAATAGATTGATACAAACTGCTATTTCCGGATCCTGATCTTTACTAGTTTACTTTTTTAATTAACTAAATCTTTGTCTTTTTATTCTCTTTCATTTTTTTCTTACTCTACCCGTCTTTCACATAGAAATTATCCTTTTTTTGATCAAGAAATAGTCTTCGTTTTGTGATATAAAGACTAACTGATTATTTTCATAATTATTAAACGAAGTGAGTGCGTGTAGAGGGAGGAGTGAGAGAGTCTTTTATTTTCTGTTAGGTGCCTTGTGTCTTATTTGTGGACTTGCGTACTGTTTTTTTCATATACCTTTTCATCAGGTGCTTCTTACAGGTTCAGATGGAGAGACCGTGTCTATTGTAGTTGTGCCAGCTTCCCCGCTGAATGTTTGGCAGAGAAAGGTGTAAAACCGTATTCATGAACAGTGAAAATCAAGACCTAAAAGCAAATTCCCTTGGTGACCAGATTTTACATTTCCTCCCCATCCCACTGCTTTTCTGTCACAAGGAATTCTGACTTCCTAAGCAAAATTCATTTTACTGAAGAAGCAGAGTTTCATTATAGAGAAAATTATATTTTTAAAACTTTTCCTACCTAATAAGGGGCTTGGTTTATAAGGAGGTTTATCCTAATTTGACATTGTCAACCTCTGCTGAATGGGTAACTTGGAAATCAGAAAAACAAGTCAGGCATTAGTCTCCATGCAGTCACCTCAGGTTTATTTATCTATCCTGGGTGGTGCAGCCCTGTCCTTCCAGGTCTTCGGTTCATTGCTGTAGGGCCAGAGCAGGAGTCCTGTCCTCTATAAGCTGATTCTTATTTTTTTTTTCCAACTGAGAGTATGTTTACAGAGACATGGAATTTACATTTTTCCTCCCGTGAATCTCTGCTCACTCTCCCTGGCAACTGTGAAAGCTGTTTGCTGCTCTTTTCCTTGCTCTTAATTCACACTCACATATCTGACTTCCAGGTGTCATCCCTTTCCTTGTTGTTGGCAATACAAGCTTACTTTTGGAATCACTGCTTATGAAAGATGGACGTCAAGGTTTTTGTTCCAGTGGCTTAAAACTTCCTCCCATCCACGCTGAAAATCATCTTGCCTTTTCAAGAGCTCTGCATGTATGCAAGTAAGGTGAGGACTGTATACAAGTTGTGCCTTTCAGAAGTCAACAAAATGGGGCATTAAAATCAGTCCCAGCACCCTGAGTTTTAAGAAATTGTTTCCTGATTGGGAATCTGCAGAGAGTAACTTTGCCTGTGTGTCCCACCCACATTTTCAGACAGACTAAAGAAGATTCACTTGATCGACGTGCCACATTTCATTGCAAGTTCGACAGGGTGGTGAATGCCCTCAACACCACAGACAAGGGAGCATTCTCTGTGCTGTACATGCTCAGGTATTTGCAGAATGGAGTTCAGCTCAATACATCTTTTAATGTATTTGATTTCACTGTGAACTGTGCTTTATCTGTATCGTCCGCAAGATGGGTCACGTTTCAGCTGCAAGACTAGCGATGATGGGCCATTGACATCAGTGCCAAGTTTGGCACTGGTGGAGGCTGAGACTGACTGCTGTGATTTACAGCCCTTTTTGAAATAAGTTTGTCACCAGTGCCAAAACCCATCACTGGGACTTCTTCAAAGTCCAGATTCTGGTTCTTTGATATGTATTTTTCTGCTGGAGTTCCTGGTTTGTTTTGCTTAGTTTGGCTTTAAAATAAACCACTGTCTGGTACTGGGATGTAGAATATAATATGTGTTTGACCTCTTTGACCAAAATCAGCTGGAATTGCTTCATGTTTCTTCTGACCAGCACAAAAAAAAAAGGGATAAACAAGGACGTAGGTGTAAACAAAAAAGAAAACAAAAAGTTTGCCAGCTGGGTTGAGACCTGTGTGTCAACACGAATGAACACTTGTAAAGGTAGTGCTTTTATAAAATCTAACCGTTTGGGAGTTTTTAAAATAAAATCTAACTAGCTAATAAAATCTAAGCTGTGTGGCTATGCAAAACTGTCCCAAATGAAAATGTTTCCCCCTGCTTCTAAAATCAAAGTGTATATGGGAGTAGCTATTTTTAGGTTTAGTTTTAAAATAAATACAGTTTCTCTTTTAAAAATGTCTTGTGTCTGTTCCATTGGTGGCATTCTCTAATTTTTGTGAACTGTCTATTCTACCATATGATACAGGCCACTTATATGAAGTAGGAATATACTATAATCTCTAAAGGTTTAGATTAACCCTGGTAAGAAACAATATTGCCAAAATCCAACAAAAATATTTTCAGGCCAGTTGCCTCACGATGACTATTGCTAGGATACAAGGCTTTTGGATTCTTGATACCCAAAAGGTTTATTTGCTCTTGGCTTCCCCACATACTGTACAAGAAAAAGGGAACTATAAATCATGCCTTGCAAAACTCGGTCAGGCTTTGATGCCTCAAACTTTGCCAAGTTTCTCTTACTATGAAGCAGCTGCTTCATGCATTGAAGTAAATAGCAAAAATTAAGGTTTTTTTTTTTTTAAAAATGGAGGGTAGAGGGCAAAAGGAGGGACTGACAGTGGGGGTTGTTCCAGTACATGTAGCTCCAGAGGGGCAGGTAATTCCCCAGTGTGTGGTGGGAAGAATTGCCCGTTCATTTCAACAGGCTGCGTATGATCAATATTTGAATTAAAGCACTCTGACAAGGAGAAGAAAATGGGCAAGGTTTCCTTGGGTTTTGAGGACTGCAGTGTACCTGTGGTCTGCTGTGCACGTTGTCGTTGGCTTGCACGGTTTTGGGGAAGCGGGGTGCACTAGCTTGTATTTATTTGCTTTGGAGCAAAGTATGCTTTAGCAGCTCACAGGGAAATAAGCTGTGGGTTCGGACATAATAAAGGTCTTGTGCCTGCCAGCTCTGCTGTCAGATCTCACCTGGCCGCGTCCTTCAACAGGAATGAGACGAGCCGTCTTTGAATCTGGTTTTTTTCTTCCTGCAGTTGTTTACTTCCAATGATACTGCTTACAAGACATGTTAACTGGAGGGAATTGCATTAGCAAAATGGGAAATCCATATAGTTAGCAGTGCCATGGTTGACTGATTTGTCTTCTTGGCTTACAGCGTAGTGATATTCAAACTGTCAGCCACATCTAAGTTGGATTTAAATGAATGTGACTCCAAACTGGCATGTAAAATTCAATTAAATCACCGTGTCAGCTCCTGTATTTGCATTCTGAGAATTGTGACTGAAATAGGTGTTAACGCTGTGTATTATTACGGAACAATGAAATTTCTGGAGTCAGTTTCCTGGTGGAAGATAAAAAAGAAACAAATGTAATGAAGTCTCATTCTGAAATGCAAAGCAGGTGCTGTATCCAGCAGAAAATTAAGTTAATCAATAAACTAATTTAGTATTTTAAATTCTGAGTAGAGGCTATGCAGTGGCCAGATTTAATGTGGTTTGAAAGATAGTGTAAATTATTAATAACATAACCAGGCTAAATATCCATTCGTTCATCCTGAAAGCGGGGAACTTACTCCTAAATATTTAACAGTAGTTATAACAACTGACTTTCCTTTTTCCTTTCCAGCCTGTAGGAGGAAAAACTTCATTCATTTGCTCAGTTTTAGTTGCATATAGAAATGTGTTCAAGGGAATCTAAGCTAGAGAAATACATGTCAGTCAGTGCTGTGGATGAAGTGGCCGCAGCTTGGTGTTGGTCACGGCGCTGATAGATAATACAAGGCAAGCCGAGTCTCTGTAGGCTGTGTCTGCTGCTTGTCCTGTGTGATGGGTTTGTTTTTGTAGTGAAACAGATGTTGTGGGAGACCATGGCCACACAGTGACAGTCTTTCATATAGACCTGGCACAAAATATCAATGTAGAAACCACGTTATAGTGGTGGAGAGCAGAGAGAAGGCAGCTCACAAGGTAAGTGGATGCGGTTCGTCGAGGTGTATGGTTTCATATAATGAGCTAGATCCTAAGTAGAGAATAGTGGAGATAAACCTGCTTTCCTGCCACTTTTGGCAGGCTCAGCTCTCTACATTCACTGGAGCATCCACAGAAGTCCATAAAACATTTTGGTAGCACAAGTTTACCAGAATTGTCAAGGTACTCTTCTTACACAGACACAGGAGTCAGGGAAGTTACTAAGCCTCTTACAGCTTCTGAACTTCACAGCAAAGCAGGGTGAAAGGTGCTCGGTGCACTGTGTTGCAGCAATAAAACCTGGAGTTCCCAGATGAGTGAAATGGGTTGGTGTGTGACTGGCAGGCTGGGGATCCATGTCTTACAGTGGTTGAGGAATTCCAAAACTGAAGAGAGAACGTGGTCCCATTTTCTTTCTCTCTTGTATTTTTTCTTCACTGTGTTCTTCTGAGCAATCAGTATTATCTACCTGAGTGGTCTTTTACTTGGCAGATAATTATGTGTGTTCACTACTCTGCAGAAAATTATTCTTTCTGGTTGATCCCCTTACTCACTTCTCCTTTTTTTGCGGTATTGGGATTGTCATCCACCTGCTGTCCTCAACACTTGAGTTTGAAGGTCTTGATCTCTCCTTTCCCCGTCTTCCATGTTTCATTCTTTATAAACTATGCTCAGAATAAACTATTCTGACTTCTGTGAAAGTTTGGAGTCTCATATCTCAGAAATATACCCAGATGGGTGGTAGAAAAAAGTTAAGTGAGCCGGATGAAGAATCTGCTAGGAGGCAAGGTGAGAGAAAGGTCAATTGAAAAGTGATTCTGATGGTTCAGTATACATGGGCTAAAGAGCTGAATCTTTGGTGGTGTGTGTAAATACAATTGGCTCTTCTATCACCATCTTTTTATGTAGACTATATGAAGAGGACCTGTCAAGTTTACAGACTTGAAGAAAATACAAGTCCAAGCTTCTCAGCAATTTACATCATCGTATGGGAAGCTGCATTTGTCATAATGCTCCAGGACCCTGTAAAGCTAAAGTAATTGTATTTCATCACAGCATCATTGAGAGAGAGTAACCGTGTTGGCTTTTGTCAGCTAAAAACTGAATAAAGCTCTGCTTTGACTCTCATGGTGTTTTTAGCCAGTCAGTCATGATATTCCTTTCTTTCCATACATAAAATAGTTTTTGCCTCTAGGTGCAGAGGTCATTTTGCACACTGGGTGTAGCTCCTAAAATGAGCCAGAGAGGGGGGGATATGAGCATGGGGGAACAGCTTCAGGAACTGTTAGGGAACCACTCCCAGCTAGTTAAAAAATTATTTCCATGTGAGCTAATACTATTCCTAAAGCTCTTAGTGGAAACAGAGTTCAGTATTATCTAGCTACATCTGGAAAGGCTCTTTTACTCAGAGTAAAATTTTTATAACATGGCTGTTCTAGAAGCAAAGTGGAAGCTCTGGTTAGCTTTCAGTCTAGCTCCGAGAATGCCTCTACAGCTCTCGGTTTTTTTTTTTTTTTCCAGCTCTGCTAGCATCTGAGTTGTAAGAACAAACAAATTTAGGCACAGTTGTACATGCCTCGTAATTTTTCTGAATAGCCATAGCGAATAAGTTTCCTACATGGTTGATTTGTGTTTACGTGTGTGTGTTACGCTAAATGTGTTTTATGGAAAGCACTAGAGTGCTGAATGCACACGTACTTCACATAAAACCCTTTCTCAGGTTGCTTATGATTTCACAGCAATGCAGCTTGAACTAGCACCGAAGAGTTCATGAATACCTGATGAATGGGGCAAAGACACATTTGTGTCTTCGTTAAAGTGTGTGAGTGTGTATATATATACGTGTATGTATTATATGGTTCAGCACAGGCGCTGATTTTTGTAGGGAGCTGAGCAAAATCAACTTTCACTGACATCACTGACCACCACCAAAGATTGTTTAAAACTGTGCAACTTGTCCATTCTAAAACTTGTTTTTCTTATATAAGAATGTCTAAAAAGAGGTAAATGCAGGTGGAGAAGCATGGGGGGGGGGAGGTGGCTTGTTTGCAATATTATTAATTTTAGAAATATCAGACAAATTAGAATCTGACCTTTCTGATTTCTCTGGAGGAGCTTCAGAAGGTCTAAGTAAGGTTTAATGTGAGCATAGTTACCCTTAATCAATCTAATTAAAACATGCACCTTTTTCTCCAAGTCCCTTCTCTCAGTCCCTCTGTAGGTCTTCACATGCTGTGGAATTTTCCAGTGCAGACGGGGCTGTTGTTTTGAATGTAAAATAGTCTGGGAAAAACACACCCCATTTTCAGTGGCTTTTCTCCATGATGAATAAATCCATCGAGGGGAACATGCTTGTGCTTTTCCTTTCCTTGCTTTTCTGAAGCATTAAATACAAGCTTCGTTTCCAACAGGCAGCCAAAACCCCTGTACTCTGGGTAAGCAGGATGCTTAGAAAACAGTTTTTAGAAGTAACCCTTTTCCAAAGATCTCCTACCATTTTTGTTGTCTAAATAACAGCTATTTTTATTGCTCTTATCTTGCATCTCTAGTCAGTGAGTCTTCCTCAGAACAGTTTATGTGCTAACAGCTCATTTACTTGT
Organism: Steatornis caripensis; assembly: GCA_013398225.1. Classification (NCBI taxonomy): domain Eukaryota; kingdom Metazoa; phylum Chordata; class Aves; order Caprimulgiformes; family Steatornithidae; genus Steatornis; species Steatornis caripensis. The sequence goes on along the minus strand of VZSC01001146.1, from coordinate 183,125 downwards.
ATAAATACTGTTGAGTAGACAGCCACCAAACTTGATGCTTCCAGAAACTTTGTAGGTGGCTCTGTGGAAATAACAGAGCAAACAGAACCTGAAGCAGAAATGAGACGCATCATTTTGAGTAGGCGTTAGGGTGAAGTACTGGATAATTGGATAAAATAAGGCAAGTCAAGTCGTGCCCTTGTGCCTGAAGTCAGTTCAAGCCTTCAGATAAAATGGTTGACCCACTGGGTGTAAAAAACAGAAGGGAATTCATTCTGTGACAGGTGTATACTTTCCAAGCATGTCAGTAAATCCTCCATCATTTGTAAACTGGTTTTAATTGAATGCTTGGTTAGAAAATGTGAAAGAACTGCATTTGGAAAGCACAGGGAAGAGAGAAACACATCACAAGGGTTTATTTATATTATTTTCCTTGCTGTGCATAATTTGTAGGAATCTGTAGGAAAATTGCAGCAGCATGTTGTCCATTCTTTCCTTCCTTCTCCTCACAATCAGAGCAGAAGACTGGGTTCTGCTAACGGCTAACCAACTGTGATTCTGTACTTTCCTCTGACGCTCTGCTCTGGCCCGCGCAGGACTTGGTAGCAGCAGGAGGCACTGATCTTGCAGGCACTGCCAGGGGACAGAAGTAGATGTATCACAATGCTAGTGAGCATGGGGGCAAGATCACTCTGCTGGCATTTTCTGGCATTTCTACCAGGTTTCTGAATAGGTCAGCCCAGTGGGAGTCTTAAAAAAACAGAAAAACAAACAAAAAACAAGCCCCCAAAACAAAAAAAAAAACAAGCAAACAAACCCCAAAGTATTATAAGAGAAAGGAGCCCATGTGTGGTGATAAGGGCTAGACTTAAGATACTGTGATAGGAAAATCCATGATTTTGTAAGCGCGGGCTTCAAAGGTAGGAAAGGCCAGGGTAAGGCAGTACCAAAAAGGAGCACCTAACATGAAAACTAAATTTAATCCTATCTAAATATCTGGAAACATCAGATTTAGTATCTCTTGCTGTCTCTGTGTCTGTGCATATGTTGTAATCTCAGGCCAGCGCTTGCTTATACTAGAGAGCCCACCGGTTAGAGGTGTCTTTCTGTGCATGATGATGTACCGTTTCAGCATGTGCGGGTATGACTTTTGAAGATATGGTCTTCATAGGCAAATCTTGATAAATGTCTTTTGAAGGTAGGGCCCTTTTTTTCTGTGATTATCTTATGAAAAATAGAGAAGGAAAACTTAGTTTAGCTTTCAGTTATGGACTTCAGAAATGTTGTTTCTACATTGGGTGTTTGAGGCCTTTAGTACCACACCATCACTGAGGCTCGTTACTAGAATCTAAGCACTGCAAACAGAAAACCAAATTGCACCTTCCATCCTGTTTTTCTGCTTTCTCTTAAGCACCTTTATTTTTTGGGGATCCTCATATGCAAAATATAAGCCATCATTGATTGCTGTCATGTATGGGATTTCCTTTCACCTTGTTTTCAACCGTATCAGGAGTATAGCTTATTTTCTTTCAGTGTGTTCGGTTACTAAGTCCAATAAGATATGAAGTCTTTTTAAAGTTTTGATTTTGAAAATAGGGTTGATTCCCTACACCAAAGGATAAATGGTTATGCTGTCCTTTACATGACTGCTTTCTGTAACGCCTGCAGGTTTGTGCCATTTAAATGTTCTTAAAATTTGAAGAGAAATCAGAATAAGAAAATTTCTGAGTTAGATTTTCTGTCTGCGCTCTTTTTTATACAAACGTTACACAGCTGTTTAAACTGCCATGCAGAAGCCATGATTGCAAAGGTGGAAGATACTCCAGGAGTCTGGAAGTAGTGAAGACGAGGTGGGTTATTTTTTTCCATTTCCCCACAGGAAAGATTTCTGAAACTGAGGTCTAGACAGAGGACTTCAGTGCAGACAGAAACTTAGGCAGTAATACAGCAGAGTCTGTGTAAACTTTTTGCTCCAGTTAAAACTTCCCAGTAGGACAAGTTGTAGCTGTACCCAGATTCATTGCTCAAATCTGGACCGTGGGCCACCGTTAGCACTCCAGGGTTACACTACCTAACATTCAGTTTAGACACAACTCCTTTGGAATGCCTACTACTGAGCTGTGATTTAGTGCTCAGTATTTTTTATTACTCTGGGATATGTGATTAAAGAGAGACACCTCGACTCTGTAACTAACTGGCATAAAGGATAACTCTTTATGGCCAGAAGTGGAATTTCAGGCAAGGAGAGGGGAAAAACAAGGACCCATTTAGTTTTCCATTAAGAAACCGTGTAGCGGTACTCAGAGGGGAAGACACAACAGTTCCTATAAGTAATGAAAATAAGAAAAAACAACAAAAACTTAGTGTTATGTATGTACCAGACATGTTTTTTCACAGCTTTGTCAATACCACCTTTGTCAATATCATCTTTGTTATGATCTGCAAGTGCAGATAATGCCGTTGCGTAAGTGTGTCTTTACATTATTACTTCTCTTAATGGTTGATTTACATAAAGTGCCCGTGGAGTGGAGGTTCTGCAGGCTTCTGGGCTGGTTTTGGTGTAACTGGTTTGCATGGATTCCAAAGGGAAGAGATGATATTAAAAAACGGCATGTGAAAAAAGCAGATATTTGGGAGAAATGGCAAAGTGCGAATCCCTGTGACGGCAGACTCCTTGGTGGAACTGAGTTAGCCCCGTCTGTTCAAGCATGCAGTTCCCTAGAAGGTACGATCAATAGTGAGGACAGAGGTTTTTCAGGCTAGGGATGGCAGGTTCAACACATCCAGTGTTCCTGTTGATGTCGGTATTTTTCAGCCTGAGGGAAAATGCAGCCTGATGCAAACCGCATTAGAGTAGAGGCACTCAAATGGGAAGCATTTTTATAATAAGTGTATTTCATGGAATGAAAGGAGAAGACCCACTGTGACATGCTGAGATACGTGGTGTTAATTGCTCGTCGCACAATTCTGTTTCTTCAGTAAGATCTCTCTTTTCCCTTACCTCCTCTCCCTGTGAAATGATCTTGTCAATGTGGAGAGAGCAACCCTGAGGAATCTATAATTTAATGAAAAATTGCTGTTGCCATGGCATAGGAGAGTTCTGAATTTATACTGAAAGACTTTCTCAGTCTTCATTTGCATTCCGTGACTCTCTGAACAGCTGTATCAGCTGTTAGGATTCAAACAATTAAAAATGCTCTATTATTAAGAAGAAATTAAAAGAAGTAATCAGCTTAACAAAATTCCGGCTCAAAAAAAACCCTTCCCTGGCAGTGCACAGGAAAAGCATATTTGTATGCTATTAACATCCTAAATTGGCTTAAGTTAAAATACACTGGGGCAAGAAGATTAAACCAAAGCAAAGACAGTGGAAAAAGAACTAATGTTTTCTTTTCGCTGTGAACAATGTGAAATTTCATCAGTTTTTGTTGTTAGCATGTCATACGAAAATACTGTGCTGAAGCCCACTATGCAGGCTGTTAGAATCTCCAAAGTGAGGCTCTTTATTATAAATTTCTTGGCATCTACTGATGAATTCCCTTGCTTATTTGACTGAAAAGTTTGTACCAGGCTTGTTTGTGTTCCGTCTTCAGTGTTGGAACAAGAGAGAACTTTCCCCCTCTTTTTTGTTTAATTCCTTGGGTTTGTGGGTGGGTGTGATAAAGTTTTATAATCCTGATGAACTGATAGTAACTGCGTTGAACTTAATACCACAAGAGGCAGATGGTGCCTACCTTTGCTATTCCTAAGACACCTATTGCCATCGTTCAGCAGCCTCCACTGATATCGTGGATGTCTGCAGGATAGATGCTGCAAACTGCGCTGCAGCTCACCAGATGATTTTGTGGCACATGGGGTGGTGCGATCTGTTGTACAACCACCAAGAGCATTGGCCAGCTTTCATGCCCTAGGTTAAAGAAAGCCTTAAACCATAAAAGCCTGTCTCTGGGCCCTTTAAATAACCTGAGCCAAACTTCAGAGAAGTACAGCCCAGGAGTAACAGTTTGCGTTTCCATTTTGTTTCCGTCGCTAAAGATTTTAGCTCAGAGTGCGACGCACAGGCAAGAGATTCAGGCCTTCCTGGGATGCCCAACTTCAAAGCTTAAAGCCTTGCAGGCTCTCTTCCCTATGTTGTGTGCTTTCTTTGGTGTCCTCTCTCCCTGCTCTCCAGTACGCTAGTAATATTTTTGTCTTTTCCTCCCTCTTCCCTTCCCTTTCCAGAATACCCATTTCACTGCATATTTGACCCTCGATCATTTTCACATCTGTGGTTAAAATTTACCTCTAGAAAAAAGTTTAAGCACCAGATTGGGCACTGAGTGCTTCCAGGCACTCCTAAACTTTAAGAGAAGCTAGTCATGCCTGTGCTTTGTGGTCTGGGGCTGGCCTGAATGGCATCGTTGACCTTGGTTTGATGATTTCACACCTGCATGGGTGAACCTCCAAACCACAGTTCCGAAAACGAAGCTCCTTTTGCTCAGAGGAGGCTTTTCACCCTTAGCACGTGGCGTACCACACAGTGTCCGTATACCAGGATTAACATGGACATCCTAATGGTTTTTCACCTTGGTGAGTTATGTGCTTCCGAGTCTTATTCCACTAGAAAAAGTAGGGCCAAGGCAACCTTTAAGGAAAGATGCTGTTGTTACTGTTCTCTAGTTCTCTCGTCGATATATGGGATGTTGTCCCCATCAATCCCTTTCTGGACTGGAACTAAGAGTGAACTGTGCTCATTACAGCATCGTTACAGTCTGTAAGGTGGGTGGCCCATAACTGCATCTCCACAGCACTATTAAACCCTTGAATTGGAGTATAGCCGGGCCAAAGATCTTAACCAGCTCAAAGGTCAAGCGTGCTTACTTGCAAGGCGATGACGGCCCAAGAATAGTTTCTTTTTTTCTGACTTCCCATTTGTATTCCCCAGTTTGCCTCCCAGGTTGATAGGCCAGCTGATATACAGACAGTCGTTCTATGAGCTATTTACGAGATGGCTTCATGGTACAAAGAATGGTCTCTTCCCCAATGCAGGATGTCTCCCCAGGAAGGTCTGTCTGCATACTTGGTATAATATTATTTTTCTAGCACACAGCAGTCTTGAAGGCTGTGGTTGTTTGCCTGGTGGTTTGGTTATTATTTGCTTTCTTTTCTGGCCTGCCACACGTCATATGGGGCAGAGGAGGAGGAAAAAGATGCAGGTGAAAGTCTTTTCATCTCTAATGTTTGATGTATAGTTAGTTTTGTTATTCTAACCTCCTGCATCCATCTAAGGGGTGATGAAGGGATAGAAAATAACTGTAGAGAAGTAGTTTAAGAAACTTCTCTGATTTACCCAGTCCATCTGTGAACTTCAAGATTCACGTGTGTCTTCCGCTAGTGTCCAAAAATATGTTACTGCTTCTGCTTCATACTCCCTAGTGATTGAGTCGCTAGATATTGATTATTGAATTCCTAGTGATTGATGTGGTAAAAAGAAAAAGCCCTCAACAAAATCCCACCACCTGCCTGGAGATACTGTGTTGCGTTTCTGTACGTAGCGTATCTCAAGCTTTTAACTGACGTTGTAAGTCCAATTGTAACTTCTGCGACACCCTAGTACACAATGGTAGCTGATGCTCTTGCTATTTTGGCATGCTGACTCAGCATCACGCTGTGACCGAAATAGGTTCTTCATCAGTCATTTAAGAAAAACATTTTTACTGCTTACAGCTTCAAAGCTGAGGTAGTTAAATAAAATATTTTACTTGGGCCTGGTGAGGTCCTGTCAAAATGTGTGATGAACTCTCAAGACATGGCTGGTGTTTAATAAAGAATCTTCTCAATTTTTTGCTCTTATTAGAAATTTGTTCACTGGACATGCTCACGTTTAAGTGTTGGAGTACACATAACGTCCTAGGCAGGGTCCAAAGGCTGCCAATACTGGCTGCACAGTCTGGATTTCTCTTAGAGTCCTTGGTTTCCTGTTTGGACCCATAGAAGCATAAATTATTCCTGGATTAGCATATATGGACAGCTACAGCTAATAAGTGCATGCATGCATGTCAGATATGTATCTTTTATAGGCATATATCAGAGACGAGCATGAGTTTGGATTTTTGGTGCTGGTTAGAGAAATGAGACTTCCCTAGGGAATCACTTCCTTGGTGAAAGAAGTCTTTTTTGTAGAAGGCATTTTAAGTGGGATCACTGCTGTCCTTTGTAACGCTGATGAAATCCTCCCAGGAATTGGGCGACAGTGTTCGTCAGTAAGAACACCCAAGTTGCGTCCAAGAGCTAAACTGACTTTTGATCGCTCAGAATTATCTTCTGAGAGCCCTTCTTCATTACCTCTGCAAGATTACCAGATTTAACTTTATGCTCTGCCTCCAAAGTCCTTCCTGCCTTCTGCTACATGAGTAAATAAAATTATTTTAGATAGGTAAATATNTGGAAGTAGGGCAAATATCCATCCTGATTTACCCTGACCTGAATAATCTACATAGTCTTCAGGCCATAGACTAGCGATTCTGTCTCTAGCTGTCACATTCCTGAATTTTTGGAAGTGATATCTGGGACCATTTTGTGTCACGATGATCAATGTCACATTAAAGAGAGAAGCCTGCAGGCAGGCGTGTGAGCTGTGCGAGCGCTGCTTGATTAGGGGAGCGCCGGGGTGGGGATCCTGCTCGCTGTCTCTCCACAAAGCCAGAGGACCGAGACAAGGAGGGGAGAAAGAGGGAGAGGCTGTTGCTTCTCTTGTTTGGATGAAGGAGTAGTGCCCAGAGACGCTGAACAGAAAGAGGATCCCATTGTGCACAGGCTGCACAGACATGTGAAAGAAGCAGTCTGTTCTTTTAATATTACTGTAATAAATATGTGTATGTATTGGGTAGGTGTATAGTATGCTGCTGCAAAATTGTTGTTTGTCTCCCAGTAGCCTTCCAGGAAATGTGTTAGTACGTTCACGTCTCTTGTGCACTTCGCTCAAGCTTAGAGCTTTTGCCTTATTAAGTAGAGGAACGTGAGGGTGAGTTTAGGTTTGTTTGGGAAGCTGACTCCGGTGCGTCTTCCTCCTGTTTGTCTGGTATCAGTTCTTGCTGACGGTGTTCTGCAAGGGAATTTCCCTTAGGAAGTAAGGTTTTTATTGGACTAGAGCTTCTCTGAAGTATGTATAGAAGAAAATAACACTGGTAATGTCAGGCAGGAAAAAATAACTCCTTAAGAGCTCCAGCAGGCCTCCCTAAATGTTATCACATGTTGTATAATACAGGGAATAATAAACATAAGTAGTGATTATAGAGAAACACATTCTATATATGTTTTTGTTGCCCACAAAGCCAGTGTTATATTTGAACAAAAGGCTCTCGCCTACAATGTCAATTTTATATTTGTACCTTTTATATGAGAGCATCAAATTTCATAGCTGTGTAACGCAGAAATATGGTAATCAGCCGCTTAAATATTTAAGTGACGAAAAGCTGTTGATAGCATGGCGAACAATGTTCAAACACTGTATGAAAAGTAGTAGAAAATCTGCAGGAAATGTATAATTACACAATTTGTTAAGCCTTTGTATTTTGCACTGATGAGACATCATCTTGTGTATATATATGTTTGCAAACGAAATCAGATGTTCATCATTTGATGCTTCACTTACTGATTATGATGTGGGATCCAATACAGCAATAACCATCTACAGTGAAGAGAGGCTGACTGTAGCTCAAGAGTAAGCTTTTTCCGTGTTTGAATCTCGCTTCTAGGTGGATGTGATCCCTTTTTTCTTTATTCTGTCTCCAGAAGTTTTGACTCCCTGTTACAGTTCCAGCAGTTGGCCCAGCAGTCGTTCTTAACGCACGTAGCCTAGGTCTGAAACTTACCCTGCTAGGAGTGTCACGCTCTATCGTGGCCGTTAAGCCACAGTCTATTTTAGTGAGATGTTAAGGGTCGGTGTTGGAAGGGTACATCAGATCTCCTGCTTCAGATTTTGACTGATAGGGACAGGCAATAAGGAGAGAAATCTCCCTCTCACCTTCTGTCTGTGCTGGTAGATGAGCTCCATTCAAAAACTTCGGACTTCATCCACTTCCTTGGGCTGTCGGTGCCTTTTCTCCGTACTTCGTCTGAGGGGCTGTTCCCTCTGCCACCCCTAATGATGTGTTACAGTCCCTGAGTTTAGATAGGTCAGCACCCCAGACTGTTGTTTATCCTGTTAGCAGGGACGCAAAGAGAAGGAAACATTCATTTTTTTCATTCCCTTACCTCACTGAAATCCCATTTTAAATGACGTTTGTAGTATGGGGGTGCTACACTTTTTCTCTTCTTTCCCCAAGTTGCCTGTCATTTCCTCGCTAATCTTTTAAAGTAACAAGCCTGGAGGTTTTTCCTCTTCTTGTTTTCGGTGAGGAGGCTCCAGTACTCCTGGAAATGCAGGTACCCGTGTTAATCAGAATGTGCCTCTTAAGAGTTATCAGTACGTCCAGATTCCTGGACTGCTGTGGAGGGATTTGGTCCAACTTGTGCCTTCATAAGCAAAACTTTAGCAGGACAATCCAAGGGAGGGGGAAGATAAGAGTGAGCTTTCTGTTATTTTATTAACATGCTCTCAGTTTAGGTCCTCAGGAAACCTCTGACCAGTACGTATTTGAAGATGTCTCTGTCCAGGATAATATCGTGATTAGAATCAAAAATAGGTTTTCTTACTGAAACAAAGTGAAGGACGTTTTTTATTTCCCCAGCCTAAAGAATCTCTGGAAGAGTAACCCAAGATAGGACTTGGCAAGTACTTACTATGCCCTGTGCCAAATAATCGCTAGAGATCTAGCAAATCTAGTTATTAAATGAGCTGAGCAGGAACAGCCTGTTTGAAACTGCTTGGAAATACTAGCAGTATGCTCAGCAGAGGATAAAAGACAGGGAGTTAGTGAACTGCAGTTGCTGAGGCCTCATGTCGACTGAGTAAGATCAGAGCCAGCGGTGGACGGAGCGATGTGGGAGAAGCAGGAGAGGGGTGACGAGTGTTGTTGAGGCTCGCATGCTGCTCCTGGCACTCGATCTGCTCTCGTTATTGTTACTTTGCTTTGCTTTTAGCTGATAAATAAAACATGGGGTAGTGTCTAGAAACACAGACAGAAGAGAGTTCAACTACTGCCTGACTGCTGTGTGGTGCAGTTGCCGCATAAGAGCTATCATTTTCGAATTAAAATGGGAACCGGTGGCATTTTATGGACTGGGACTGACAGTAATGCTTTACAGTAACAGGCCATGAGTACGGTGGTTGAGGGAAGTATAAAGGCTTTATTCCTAGGCAAATCCAGGGAATGGCATTTAAACCGTCCAGAGAGTCTGGTCTGCAGCTAAACTGAACTGGCACCAGTCGCTAGAGCAGATTGCGTAAGTGACCCCAAAGGGATGGCAGATAATAGCTTTCCAATTCCCAAGAGCAGAGGGATCCTATTCAGGGAAGCTGTCTCAGCTGTCAGGGCAGTTCTTCTTCCATGTCAGCCGACTGAAAAATATCTCTATTTTTCCCTTTGCAACCAAAAGCAAAAGCCAACTTTTGAAAGGCTATTTTAAAAGTAGAAGAGCTTCAGGCCTCTGAGAGCTTAGTCTTCCAAAATTTTAGTGATGGCTTATAAAAGCTAGTATTCAGCAAAGAGACACTGTACGGTTTCTGTCTTGCTTCTTACTAAAAGGTGATTGCCGACTCAATACTGAGCATAATTCACTCGCTATTTTAAAGCTGGGGAAGGTGCAACTTCATTTAATTCTGTGACTGTATGATCTCTCTGTTTCAGTACTGGGGAGGAAGTGCTGCTTCGTCGTACTGAAATCCTGTATGGGCGCGACGGAGGGAAAGCTTTCCAGGCGCAGTGTGGTTGGGCTTCTCTGGGTAGGTGTTCAGCGACTTCTCTACCAGGTCTTCCCAGAAGTATGTTCATTTTCTGGCAGCGTGCTTGGCAAAGTGGGGAGCCCTGACTGACTGAGCTGTGCTGGGGCTCGAAGGAAACAAGGGGGAGCAGCAGCTTGTATTCTTTAGGGTTTCTGGGGCAGTAGACCAGGAGAGGTCTCCTGTATCTTTTTACAGCTTGCCTTGGCTTCCCTTTCTTGCCTGGTGAAGGAGGTCCTCCACGTGCTTGAGGCTTGACTCCGAGCTCAGAAGCTGGGTTTGCGAACGGCTTTCAAACGTTAGCCAAAAATATTAGTTTGTGCATGTGTATGTGGAGGCGTGGGGGAGGGAGCGTTTCTCCCTTGTGCAGTCGCACAGAACAAGCCACAATCTGGCGTGCTTTTGGTTATTAATAGCTAGAATATGGAAGTAGGGCAAATATCCATCCTGATTTACCCTGACCTGAATAATCTACATAGTCTTCAGGCCATAGACTAGCGATTCTGTCTCTAGCTGTCACATTCCTGAATTTTTGGAAGTGATATCTGGGACCATTTTGTGTCACGATGATCAATGTCACATTAAAGAGAGAAGCCTGCAGGCAGGCGTGTGAGCTGTGCGAGCGCTGCTTGATTAGGGGAGCGCCGGGGTGGGGATCCTGCTCGCTGTCTCTCCACAAAGCCAGAGGACCGAGACAAAGGATCCCAAGGGAGAGGTCACCCTGGCCTGGGGCTGCTCTGCTGGGGAGGGGGGAGCGCGAAAGAGCTGCTCCAAGAGGCAGGCCACAGGCGGAGGAGAGGAGTCAAAGAGCGGTGAAACAACACTGATGGAGGCAGGAGATGTTTGGTTCAGGAGCGGGGAGGGGGGAGAGAAAGAGGGAGAGATGTGCAAAACGCTCTATCGGTATGGTTAACCATTCCTAGGCAGGATCAGCGTGTTCCACGTGAGCGCAGACTGGCACGGGAATATCAGGCTGTTGAGATTCCAGGAATTAAAGTGAAAATAGAGTGATGAGACTCAGGAAAGGCTCTGCGGTGTTACTGGAAGTTGGGCTTTTTTTCTCCTTTTTATTTCTAAAAATCATGAATACATCAAATCCCCTATTTTTATTCTCCTTCCAGCTCTCAACATGGTGTTTTTCACACCTATTTTTGAAATCACAGCAACTTTTTTGACCAAATGTGCAGATTCACCATTGTGGCCTACTTACATTCCTAGCACGTGAAGAGAGACAAACAAAAGCGCATTAACTGTGATAAATCCAGCAAAAAGATGCCTAGGGTGCAAATCAGAAGTCCTCATTTGGTCAGGTTTCCCACTGACTTCCACACGAACTGGCATGATTCTGGAGTACAGCGTGCAAGCTGGAAGAATAGGGTGCACATTTGCATCCTGTTATTGTTCTGAGTGTTATTCTGTTAACAATTCTCTTTTTCTGGATGGGCACACAAAAAAGCAATAAATATTATTGCTGATTGCGTTTTAGAAACTGCAGGCGTTAGCTGGAGCATAGGCCTATTTACTAGGGGTAGAACGAGTAAGTAGAGAAACAAATCCTTGCCCAGAAGTATTTAAAACCTAGTATTAAATCAAGACACAATGTAAGAAACAAGTAGCATGAAATGAGGATGGCTGTGCTAACAGTCTGCTGCTATTTAAGCCAGCTAATGAATGATTTGAGAGCTTCAAATCATCTAACACTTTGTGTGTGTTGTGATAGGTTTCTGTTCTGCTTTAATGCGGATAAGTACATCCAAGAATGGTTTCTATGAAGCTAATCTCTGGAGTTGCGGTGTTTTGAGTGATGCCCAGGGCCGATTAGTCCATCTGTAAATACTGTGTTTCAGGGTGTCGGTGGGTTTTTCTGGATCTTAAATGTCAGTATGAAACCTCCGTCCACGCTACAGTGAAGTAGCCACGGTTACACACCTCCTCCTTGTGCCTCCCGTCCTGAGCCACTGCAGGTGAGGAAGTACCACAGGTCCCCCGGCTCTTCCCTCCAGACTTCATGCTCTTCCCTCACCCAATACAAGCCTCCGTTCAGCCCGCTTGCAGAAAGCTCTCAGCCGGAGCGAATGCAGCACAGCAAGACAAATATGCATCCCCTAACGCCAACGACCATCTCGGTGCTTCCACAGAAGGGGCTGGGACGACACGGTCGCGTTGCAAGAGAGCTGAAGCTGGGGGGGCAAGGCTGCTGGCGGGCAGCTCCACTGCACACGGGCAGCCCCAGCGCACACGGGCAGCCCCAGCCGCTGTCGTCCAGCGCCCAGCCCTTGCCTGGGAGCGGAGGGCAGCTATGGCACTGCTCCCTTTCCTCTCACGGCCGGAGAAACCACAGGGCCCCAGGTCCTGACCCGGCCGGGGAGGCTGAAATTCCCACAAGTGGAGAAGAGAGAGCACGACGGGATTTTCCTGTTTGCTTTTGAAACGCAGATGCTGGCTATCCGGGTGTTTCTGTGTGTGTCTGATGGGAAGCGTGCACCAGCGCTTGGGGCTCTGGGGCTTGGGCTTGTGGCGTTAGCGAGCCTGGTTTGTCAGCAGCGAGTTATTCTTGTCAAATTTCCAAGTAAACAGCAGACAGATACTTACCCCTTAGAGCTGTTACAGTTTGCCAAGAAAACTATGTCTGAACTTTGAAATTTCTCCTTTTATTTTCTGCCTTCCTGACCCTGCCTCCGCCGACAGCAGGTCCCTCTTGTCAGGGCAGTGTCCTCCGGGCACAACGCAAATGGAAATGGAGGAGGGGAATTTTCACCTCCAGAAATCCTGTTTGGCAAGACAAGGATGTCTGGGTCTGCGAGAGAGGGATGGCGGCAGGCAGCTCCGTGCGGCTAGGGCTCGTCTGAGAGGCTCTCCCTGAGACTGAAGAAGACCCTTTCTCTGTTTCTCTGGAGAGAGGGGGCAGGGTAGGAGCGTGCACATAGTAACAGCAACTCGGTTGACGGGCGATGGCTCATTAAGCTGTCGCAGCTCTATGGTAACAGCGTGTATGGCATCCACATCTAAGGCAAACACACAGGCTTTGATCGAGTTTGCTCTTATTATATTAGTGGAGTTCAGCCCAGGCTGGGCTCCTCGGCAGCTGGGGACTTTGCAGCTTGCAGAATAAGCCCTGTCTCTGCCTCTACAGGGACGCTTTCATCAGGATTCTTGTTGCTGTGCCCAGCCCCTGTCCAGGGCCAATGCGGAAGGTCAGCTTCGCCATCCTCTGAAGTTATGTGCAGGCAGCAGCCTCGGCTTTAGGTCACCTCCTCTACCACAATCCCCTTAATGAGGGTCTCGGAGGCCCTGCTCTAACTCTATGCACCTGAATATGCAGTGAGGCCTCTGCGGTCTATGGAAGGAGCAGGGTTTGAATAGCTTCTGTCGAGTTATTTTTGCATGATCCGTACGTGCCTTGGGCTTACATGGAGTCTGTTTATGACTGGGATAAAATTAAAAATGCTGAAGTATGTGGTACATCTTCTTGTTTTCCTCTTTAAGATATGGAATAGATTGCATAAAGCTCGTAGTCTGAATTCTGGAATACAGAGCATTAGCCACACACCAGAACATACCGCCTTTTCGCTTGTGAAATAAACAACTCTGGAAATGGTGTTTGAAGTCAGTTTTGTATCATACGCTCAAGATGCTGAAGCAAGGTATTTATTAATCACAAAATATAGGTGTTCAGTTTTGGTCTTTGGAAAGGGAGAGGACTTCTTGCCCTTAAGTATTTCGTTGGGGAAGAAGTGAGCCAGCTCTACTGAATCAAAGCGTTTTCTTCCATTGACTGTATACATTTTGGCTAATGTCCAATCTGACCTCCCTCAGCTTCTGTCTGGGTGTTTGAACAGTTAGATCATCTTTGGCAGCTAGTAATATATTTTTGAATTTTTTTATACCAAAGTGAATATCCGTGTTCAGCAGGTTATCGAAACACAAGCTTACATTACTGCAAAGAAAGCATTGTTGTTTACTTTTCAAAGCCCAGTCTTAAATTTCTTCTCGTCTTGGGGAACAGCACAGTAAACGATGCAGGGGAACAGAGGCACGGTGCAAATACATCCTGACAGCAAGCAGGTCTGTAAATACAGAAGTTTTAGGAAAGGATCTTTGTGAAGGATCTGTTTCACGTAGGCTTCCCAAATGTTGCAGGCGATCTGCGTGGCATCTTTTATGTGCCATGCAGGTTATGTCCTTAATAAACGTGCCATTTCTCTTGTGGTTTGTAAAACTTACAACTTCTTCCCCGAACTCATGCTTTGCCTTCTTGCTGCAACGCCCTTCGTCCAGCGGCATGAGGTCTCTGTGCCACAGAGGTCTTCTACTGATGGAGTGATTCCTACTGGCTCCAGGTTAGACTTTGGTACTGGTGCTGTCCATCTCCTGCCATTATTGCCTTTTTCCTTAGAAGATGACCATATGAGGAAGCCGGTCTGCAATTGGAAGTCTGTAAACAGTTGTAAGAGCTGCAGTTGCAGGCTTTAGTGTGGTTCGTCAAAGTGGGACTCAGCCAGCCTGAAGGATGTGCTAAGCTGAAGTTCCCTGTCATAACGTATAGTGTATACCGTGCTGACAACCATTTGTTTTTTAGCATAGGTAATCACTGATATGTTCTTTTAAGTAGAGATTCATAGACGCTGATTACATTTACTGCATAAATTACTTCATTATTAAAATCAGGTCATTTCAGCCCCAAAACCATTAACATGCACACTATTAGCATAATTTCATAAGCCAATAAATCAAGCACAGGAAAAGAATTAAGCGGTTCCTAGTGATAAGTGTTTCTTCAGAGATTAAGAAACACAATTTTCTTATGCATATATTAACATTTTTAAAGTGAGTTCATGCAAAAGCAATTTTTCTGCATATATAAAACTTATGTTTAATAATCTTCATACTCAGCCTCCAGAGCTGTTTCAAAATTAGTGGGTTTTTTCTCAAATCACACTGTACAAGAATTTGACGTTGAACCAGCTACCCTGTTTTGGTATACTCTACCTGTAAAATTCTTTACGCCTTTATTGAACAGTGAGAGTCGAGAAATAAAATAACCCAAGCTATGATTTGGAAGAAAAATAGCTTGGGTTCATGTTAGATAACGAACTGTTCATCCAGGGTAAATTTTGTACTCTTAAGCAGTACCGATGAAATTGTAATTATCTCCATAATTGCAATCTAGAACTCTGGTTGTCGTCTTATTAAAGTAATGCATTGAAATTTATTTAATTCCCATTTCTTATATAATAGAATGAAATATTGGCCAGAATAATGCAGAGATAGGGTCTTCTATTCACTTTACTGACTAGATTTAAAATAATACGCTAATACGACTGTTATTATTTGGATACACAAAAGTTGCAGGGAAACAAAGAAAATTCCAATGTAAATGAAACTGTAATAAGCAACAGATGACAATGCCCAAGATTTTCACTATGTTACAAGACCATCCATGATTTATTCATGTTTAGCTGGTTTTGCTTTCCAGCTCCTAACCTACTGTTTTGGTTTGTTTAGTATATTTCTTTTTCAATATGAGACGCCAATGATTTGCTCCAAGGGATAAGAGAATATAATGTTTTCAGAATGGTGCTCACCATACTGGGTATTTTGGGTCTCTTGGTTCCTACAGCAATACCACAGCTTCTTTCTCTTCTAGCCCACATGTGAAAAAATGCTCAGATAGCTTTTAGCAATGGCTTGTGCTTGCTGCTGTTTAATGACTGACTTGGCTAAGACACCACCACCCTGAGAACTGCCTCTTTGGGGACGGTTGGCTTGTTGCTGTCCATCTCTCTGCACCGGTTGACCCTGGGGCCAGACAAGGACCACCGCTGGCACGAGGGTGGTGATGATGACATGCAAGAGCAGACGTGTGGGGACACCCCCTTTCATGGTGGCTGGCTGCTATGTCAGTTTTGCTGCAGTTCGAAGCCACAGCCTCAGCCACAGGAGAACCAGTGTTGTCCCAAGCGCAGTGTTAGTGGTCACCCAAGCACAACCGAGATAGCGGGATAGTCAGCAGACGGCCTGTGCAGAAGAGGAAGAAAAGGAACGTATTATGGTCACTGTTGCTATAGTGGTGTAGCTCATGTGGTGAGTGAGTTGGTCTTGTGGCTCAGAAGACCAAGTATTGATTACCTAAGTAAGGAAACAGCAGAGTACTGTCGATGTACAGCTTTCCACATCTGTTGGCCAAACCATTCTTGTTCTGCGCTCCTTCCTTGCCTTTTTGCACATCAGGAAATACAGAGATGTTGTAAAGCCCCCAAATTATTAGTTTTCTCCTTACCTTTCCCCAGCTGGAGGATTCAGTGCCTCATTCCTCAGTTATGGTCTCTTACATTCTTCCTTTTACAGCAGGTACTGAATTACTGCTGCTCCTGGCAGGTGTTTAGCTTGTTTGGAGGCTGTGTGTTGCTACTGTATGTGCAAAAATCATTTGTATCCATTGAGGATTCTCCTGAACCATGTTTCAGGTCTGTCTTCAGAAGGGTTTATCACAACTCCATTCCAGGTCATAAACTCATTTTTCAATGTTTGTGTAACTAATTGCACAGAGGAGATTATGTATGTAGCACAGGGCAGATGACAACACCCATGTGAAATGGTGTTTATGATAATTATCTAATCAAAATGTGAGTAATCACAGTAGAATGGTTATTAAATATTTGACAGTGTTGCTTTCCTTATTGCTGAAGCTGAATATTAAAAAGGAGATTTGAAACCTTGTCTGGACAAATTGGCATGATTTGGGAGTTTTTACCACATAGCAGTCCCACTTGAAGTCAAATGGAGGCTACTGTGCAAATGCAAAACCTGACTTGATTGCTTTGTTCATATATAGTAGAATCCTGCTGAAGTCAAAGGTAGATTACTCAGTTGAATAACATTTCTGGGTCAGGTTCCACGTTTGCATGAATGAATATGTGTAAAAACAAAATTTTAATTTCCACGGTTCTGTAACAATTATTCTCAGGTGACACTGCTATCTTCCCTTTTAAAACGCTAGCAAATCTTTTCAATGTGGAACACCCATCATTACGTACTTCACTTAGCCGGGCAGCTCATTTGCAGCAGTGTGTGAAAAGGAAAGTTCCTCCAGGCAGTGTTCGTCACACCTACCCCAGGCTTCTGCTCTCACTGCCTCTCAGAGGACGCTGTTCCTCTCCACGTGCTAGAGGGGAGACCTTGGAAGACATTTAACGAGCTACATGAAGGCATCTCTGCTCAGGTTCAATGACTATTCCCCAAACAGAGCAACAGAGAAACTAATTTCATAGAATCGTAGAATGGTTTGAGTTGGAAGGGACCTTGGAGGTCACCTAGTCCCAACCTCCCTGCCATGGGCAGCAACGCCGTCCGCTAGATCAGGCTGCTCAAAGCCCCATCGAACCTGGCCTTCAACACTTCCAGGGAGGGGGCGTCCACAGCTTCTCTGGGCAACCTCTGCCAGTGTCTCATCACCCTCATCATGAAGAATTTCTTCCTAATATCTAATCTAAATCTACCCTCTTTCAGTTTAACCACAGAATTTATGTTTCGTTGGCTTGGGTTTTTTCACTGTTGTTGTTCATACTGCCATCTTTTCTCTTTCAATCTGTTTATGTGCTTTCTCTGTAAACTGTGACCTCCCTGTGAAGTGGTAAATTCAGCTTGTAAGTAATTTCAATTATACACTAGTTCTGGTATACCTGTTTATGAAGGCTCACTGAGCTGTGGGAAAGAATATTTTAAGAAATTAGTCTTCGAATTAGTCTTGAGCTTATTCATTACGTTGAAAGCTTATTCATTCACTAATCTGACCACTTCTAAACTACTACTAGCACATTTATACGCACTTTCTGACTCCCGAAGGAAGAAAATGGAGACTAGTGGACTGTGTTGTCTGTGCCTGGCAATCACAGTGCACATCAGTGGCAGGAAGATGAATGAAAGCTCAAATCCATCTGTGATGGATTCCCGTAATATGAAAAACTGCTTCATATGAAAGTGCGTATGGGGCTGCCCTTCACACATGCACTTTAGAGCCAGGATGGCTAGGAAGAGCCTGGCTGAGGCATTCAGTTGGAGATGTACTCAGTTTTCTTCCTACACGTCTGCAGTGGCTGCTGTGGTACCGTGTACCTCTGTAACCCAGCTGAGGAAATGCGCCTGTCCTCCGCGGCTGCTTCTCGAGCACCTCTAGCAGAAGGGGGACAGGCGGTCATCCTGCTTCTTTCTCCCTGTCTACCCTGCAAGTGTACGGGAGGAAATATTCTCCTACATTTGAAGAAGAGTGCTAGGAAATCAGCATTCCTGCCCTGGGATACTTATATCCATAACGAACCCAAGTAACTTTGGTCTGCCTTTCCCAGGAATGCAAAATACTTATGGAAATCCAGACCTATTGCAGATTTTCTTTGAGGAAAATGATATTGTCACCAAATCTTTCTGATAGCAAGAACGGCTGCTGTTTGGGGTTTGTGCGTTTTAGTTTGTTGTTTTTTTTTTTAAAGGCCTCTGTCTACAACACAAAACGAATGCTGCTTTAGTTTCCTACAGCACAGAAAATGCTGGGGAGGAGGGAACGCTGTGTTAAGAAACAGTGCGATGCTGCTCCCCTACGATGTTCAAAATTAGGCTCATTCTTCAGAACTAAAATTGCAATTTGCCTCTTCTTAAGGTTACTGTTCTCCCAGTTAACCACCACATAGACGATTTGTTCTCCCTTAGTTGTGCATCGAGTCGTGTATCTTCTCCGTTTTCTTACATAACCTTAGACAGTACAATAAACTTCAAATTTTTATGAATGTATTTGAACTTTTCAGCGTGTGTGGGTCTTAAATCTCAAGATATCTGGAAAATTATGAGACTAAGAACACAGTTGGTGTTTTAAGGTTAGTTTTATTTAAATAGAATTCAGATGCTTACTCGACACTTAATAATTTTTGTGAAAATTTATGCAAAACAATGTGATTCAGTATTTTTAGGGTATCATAATAGTCTGCTTGTGCTTTATTTGCTGTTCTGTGAACCACTCTCTGTGGCTGATGGAAAACCTTTTTCCTTTGTATTGCAGTTGACTTCTGATTCTAGGTTCTTCCTCGAGGAAAATGCTAAGAGGTTGTTAATAAAAATGGAAGATTTTAAGGTAAACTGCGAAGGACAAAGAGAATTGCTCTGCTAAGGCCAGAAATTGAGCCCATGGGAATTAGCTGAATGGCTGTAATGTATCTCCCATAAAAGACTGGCATTATTGGTTGTTCTTCGTTTTTATTTGATGTATGTTAGCTCACCTTTGTGTACTCATCCATCATGAACACTGTAGAGAAGAATTATGCATAACAGTATATATTTAGGATATTCTGAAAGTATGATTTGCTTTCAGATATGAACCTCCAAAACCTATAGTAATATCTATCTGTGGCTTGTATTTCAAATAAAGAGATCACCTGAAACTACTCTAACACTGCAGGATGTTTATAAACTGACTAATGTTACAATTAGCTCGTTTGTGAGCTTGCCATCCTCTTGTTTCAGCTGGCTCTCCGGGCATTTGGGACCCATTTTTGAATGAAGGCACTTCCTCCTCACTTTCCCAACACCCTTGGACTATCCCAGGGGTGTCATCCAGAGTGCAAAGACGGTCAGGTCTTGACACTGCAGCTTGGCTTCGTGCTGGCTGACGCTGGTCACTGAACTCTTTCAGTGGGCTAAGCCAGCAGGAATCTGACCCAGCAGAGAGAGGCTTGGTGGTTTTCTGGTAGGCGACCACATAGAAATGTCTCAACAGTGAGTGTCGAAGGTGGTGCAAAGATGAAAGTGGGACAACTCTACCGGCAGGGAGGAGGGAGCTGGCTTGTCACCTAGCGGTTAAGTCACAAGAAGGGGGAGGTGGAACTGCAACTTTGTAGGGATAGCTACTGCGTGGTTTTCCACACCTAGCTTAGGTATCTACTGCTGGTAGCATGAACTTCATGCTGTCTGTTGAGAAACCTGTTTATCAGCATGGGGTATCATCTTTGAAAGATTTAATGCTTAAATTAAATTACAAGATGTGTATGCATTATCATGACAGAGAAAGTCTTATCTTGTGCCACAGGCAAGATATTACTGCAACATAGAACTAGATTTCAAGAAATGTGAAGAGAAGATAGAGTGACAAGCTTATTATAACTGGCATGTGTATGTAGTTCTACACTTTTGATTACGTAGATTTGGTTAGAGCAGACCAGCGGCGGCTACATTTTTTTTACCAGAATGACATGTCCTTTCCTTCTCTTTATGTCTTGCACATGGAGAACTGCAGCACCAAACATAAAATCTTTATTTCCAGGCACTTCTAAATAAGGGCAGCCAAGGCAAATCAAGTTAGGGATGTGAATCCAACTTCCATAAATTAAAGTGCATTAAAAGGCATCTGTGTGGTTTAGTTCCTTGAGGTGTAGTGCAGCTGTAGACTTGCTCAAGAGCTGAGCTCACTTCTTGTTATCGATTGCTCTGAAATTTCATGAGCTTTAGACAAACCCCAAGAGTGAGACAAAAAAGGTTGAAATGTGTGTCTATTCTAATTAAACACTTTAGGGGAAGAGGAGAATGTCTTACCGAATGACTTGACACACAGCATTGCTGAAGTAAGGTCTCCTGCTGCAGTTGACGAAACTCCTAACAACAGCGGCACTTGCCTAAAAAAGTGTCTTGGTAGCTGTATTCAATATGGAAACCACGGACAAATCAGGGAAGATCCTTCTGAAGTGCTTCCACAGTAAGTAAACGTATGTTTTAAAATATTTTATTAATGTTTTACTAATATCTATTAATATATTGTCCTGGAGAAGAGAAGGCTTAGGGGGGATCATTTCCATGTGTATAAATATCTGATAGGAGGGAGCAAACAAGGCAGAGCCAGGCTCTTCTCACTAGCATCCAGGGAAGGCATAAGAGACAATGGGCGCAAAATGAAACAAACAAAATTCCATTTAAACAGGAGAAGAAACTTTTTTCCCGTGAGGTTGGTCGAACACTGGGACAGGTTGCTCAGAGGGGTTGTGGAGTCTATGTCTTTGGAGATAATTCAAAAGGCGACTGGACACATCCCTAAGCAACCTGCTGCCTTGCAGACACTTCTTTCAGCAGGGGGTTGGACCTGACGGTCTCCAGAGGTCCCTTCCCACCTCATCCCTTCTGTGATTCTATGCGGACAAGATGTTGTTAGCAATCTGCTAGTGAAAGATATGAGCAAAATTTCAATCTCTCAAATTTCCTCAACATCGTTCTATTTACAGAACTGGATATGTTAAGATGGGGTTTTAATTACTGAATTATCCTTTCTGTAATCCAGTGAAAAGGGGTGATTCAAATGTAAGCAGTCCTTTTGAAAAGCAATGGGAAATTATAATGTTATACCAGTAATTCCTTTGTAGAATTCAGGTTCAGTTGTCAATGATCTGGATATTGATTTTATCTTTGGTCTGCAAGAAACGTTCTTCCAGATCTTCACTGACTTTTCATTTTGGATGATTTATGACATACTCCTTTTGACAGTACTTACTCTCATCATCTTTTTTTTCCTCTTGTTAGTTCCAGTATACTGTAATATGTTAAAAATTGAATATAACCATAAATGACTTCAGCGTTTTCAGTAGGCTTAGCCTTTTGCACAAACTGGCTTGTTTGACATCTCTGTTCAAATACTCTCTTGCTAAATAATCCAGATGTTCAAACACCAATTTAAGAAGAGCTGTATCCACTTCATGGAAGCATGCAAAGATCCAGAACACTGGAAAGCAGCAGAACTTCTCCTAATTTTGTCTACTGTCTATATTTATTGCTGTTCATTCGTCTATGTGCCTTCCCTCCCACCCCAGCTGCCACCACGCAGATGGCATTCCCAGCAAAACAAACAGTTCGGATTCAGTACCCTACTTGTTGTCTGGAAATCTTAGCAGATGACAGGGAAAGGGGAGGAAGAGGAAGACTGGCTCTGCATTTTCCAGGTCAAGTTTTGCCCTGAATTCTACTCAGTGTCCGCAGAGAGCTCCTGGGGATTACCAGAGGGGGAAGGGAGTGAGGAGGGGTTTGATACTGTGCACGTAGTGACCTTTGATACTTTCGTTCTGAGGCTTGCTTGATTTAAGTTTCCGTATTATACAGTTACTTACTTCTAACTCTGTAACAGCTTTAATTTATTAAAGGGCTGGAAAAATTTGTTTTGTTTGCCCTAGAAACCAAGTGAAAACAATGAGGAAGAAGAAGGCATCCCTGCAAAGTTGTTGCTATTAAAGCCAGGCACAAAGTGAAACATTTGCAGTGTCCATGAACAGATGTCCAATGACAAGCAAACGAAACAATTATTCTTAAGTAACGACTTATTTCTGTTTTATTTTTTAAATGCCTTTTATTCAGCCCTTTCATACTAGTTATTTCTATATGTTTTTAGCGTTGTGTGCTGGCCTGTGTGTTCCTGAGAAAAAATATGATGGTCTGGGGGTTAATACAAGAAAAGAGGAAAGGAGAGACATGGTAGCTTCTCAGACTAAAGAATAACGTAGCCACAGGTGCCCAGCATTTGCCTTCAGGAATTCAACTTTCAGATGCCATTAACTGTGCTAAACTTTCATTCTGGGGGCTGAAACCTCCAAAGCTATTGTGAGCCTCAGAGCGAAAAGTTTCAGATAAAATTGTTCTGCTGAGCAAGGCTGAGGTAAAAGGCTGCTGGTTTTGGCGTCTTAAAAATATTTTTGCAAGAGTTTTGCTGAGGAGCTGTGGGACCTCCATGTGTTACAACAAGGACTTGATATTCGGCACATCTGACAGCAGGAGGTTTTTTTGGCTGCCTCGTGAAAATTCATTGAAAATACCACTCGGAGTGCAAGCTTCTGAAAAATACCCGTTCATAAACACACAGAAGAGTTCTTGCTGCCCAGCTGCAGCGGGGTCACTGAGGCACCCAGTCTGAGAGCAGAGACAGATGTCCTTATCAGTGACTGGAGCTAGAGCACTTTAAGCAGATATTGGCCCATCTGCTTGGTACCACTCCCACATCTCAGATGTCGTGGGTGATTATCTGAATGCTCAAGCTCTGTTTCAGTGAAAGTTCAGGGAAGCGATGCCATTCACTGACAATGCCATCTTAACAGCCCCCAGCTGCTCATTCCCAGCCTATGCCCTCCTTCAGTTGCCTTGTAAAATTGTTTATGGAGCCTTGCAACAACCTGGATCCAAACCTTGCCCCTCCACACCCCCAAAAAAGCTCTGATTGATTATTTTTAACCTGACTCTTACGACTAGTTCCGTGCAGGGTTGACTGCGGCTAGATTTGCTAGGGGGAAACTAACTCTCTGTGCCCTGCAATCAGGGAGATAGATAGTCTTTTCCAGGCACTGAATTTTCCTCTTGTTTTTTTTTTTTATGTGCGGGTGTTGTAAGGAGACCCAACTGTGTTTATACACATTCTGCAGTCAGGAGAGCAACGGGAGCAGCTGAGGGCTGGCACCCCCCCGCCCTGCAGAAGGCAGGCAGCTGCGGCTGGTAATCCCCTGAAGTGCCACTGTAAGGTTTGATAAAGCTACTCTGGCACAGCACTTCATGCTCTATGCTTGCTTTCCTACCACCTTAAAAGGTAACTAAGTCTTAATAAGGCTTATGTATAAAGTCAAAGTCTCTGCCGGTGCCGCGAGCACTTCGTTGTGCCCAAGAAATGTAGTAACATTTCTATTTCCACAAGCACAGCTCTTTACTGAGCAGGAGGCAATTTTTCTCAAACTGGTTTGGTAAAATCCTCTGAATTAGAAACAGAAAACAAAGGACTCTGGGACTATATAATCGATCAACCAGCTTTCTAATGATAGTCTGTAGATCTGCCCTTGTCACCTGGAAAAGTCATTTACAAACACATGTCTGTGGTTGTAACTAGAAATTCGTTGAACTTGGAAAAGATGAGTTTTCTGAAAGCAGTGTAAGGGCACTTCACAGTCTTTGTGCACTATAAAGAGTTTCTATGTGGGAGCAAGTTTGGAGCACTGGTGCTGGTGTTGCTTTCCCCATGTAGTCCATGGATCCTGGACATCTGTGAGCTTTCTGTAGGAGGTGTGTGAAAATTTGCCTATGAAGGGTCAGGAGGCTTTGGTTTGCTTCATAAAGCTCTGCACTTCTGCTGGGAAGAAAAAGAAAACCAGGAGCCTGCAGACTGGTATAGACTGAAAGACACTGATCTGGTGATGTGTACATCTGTGCTGTAGATGACTGCATGCTAATTTCCTGCGCAGGCAAACACGTGTGTTTGTCCTTGATGGTTTTACTTATCTCCTGGGTTCTCAACTTGGTTTCTCTGTGACCTGAATTCTTGAGATGCCAATAAAGCAAAATTCTAGGTGAATTTAGGTAGTACATCACAAAGCTTGTAAGCAGTTGTGGAGCAGTCTGTGGATTAGGTGAATAAATGGGGTTTAAATAGATATATAAAGTGAAAAATATTGAATGATGATTAAAAAAAAAAAAGCAAGCTCTGTTTTTCTCTCCTGTCTAATTAAATTTTAAGGCCTTCCTTTTTAAACAGCATATGGGACACAGATTTCCTAGTCATCTGGGGATCAGTTAGATACGTGTCTGCATGTTACTCAAGTTGCCGCTGATTAAGCCATTGCATATACCAGAAGTTTCCTGTGATATTTGTATGGACTACCATGGACAGCAAAGCCAGCTTGAAGCCTTTTGATAAAATCGGTTTAATCGAAAAACGCCTCTATTTGTCTAAGCCAAAACTTTGTAGGAAATAGGCCAAATCAGATTTCAAGGCCACAAAAAATTAAATTTGGGAAACATGGTTTTGATGCTTCAAATGGAAGATTTTGGTTTTCTGTAAAATGGCTTTTAGTTAGTGTCATGGTTTAAAGCTGGGCTGGCTATTAAGCGAACGACAGACGCTCTTTGTTAACCCCCTCCCTCCCCAAAGTGGAGGGGGGGGGGAAGAGAAAAAGGAAAGAGACTTATGGGTTAGGAAAGTTAAAACAGCTTTAATCTAACTACAATAATAATGTATAATAATAATAATGAAATATATACAAATATACAAATACGTACAAAACCGATATCGAGCTCCCCCCCACTGATGACCAATACGTCACCCGGACGCTGCAGGGCACGCCCCAGGAAAGTCCCGGACTGTACTCAGCAGCAGCAGGCAGGAGCTGGATTCAGGAATGCACGGATCGGGATCGAAGGCAGAAGAATCAGACAGAGTCCTCCTCGGATGCCGGCCATAGAAGAAGAGAGCGAGACCCTCGTGATCCCTCTGCTTTATACCGAGTATGACGCGTATGGGATGGAATACTCCCTTTGGTCAGTTTTGGGTCACCTGTCCGACCCGCTCCTCCCCACCGCAGGGTCGCAGGGGTGACGACTTCTCTGCTCTTTCAGTTCCGGCGCACAAGAAAGTTAGCAGAAACAAGCATCGACCTTGGTCTCCATAGGGATAACTATAAGCAAGAGCCTTTCTGCATACCATTGCTACTGATGTTCCAGCACTAACTGTAAACACTGAGCCTTATCACTGCTGGAAGCAGCTACTGTCTGGGAAAACACCCAGTTAATTTCAGAGAGTGCAGCTGCTCAGAAGAGACTTAACTAAAAAGCAAAGTTACTAGAAGAAAATTGGTTCTGTCCTGGCCCAAACCAGGACAGTTAGAAAGCGTAAGCTAATTCAAATATAATCCAAATATCTTAAAATCGCCTAAATAAAACATTTCCATTGACATTTTTGACATTATTATTATTGTTAGTTCATAAACTTTGTCAAGGTTTTGAATTTTTTTGTCACAGTTCAAGAAAGAGGTCTTTCTGCAAGATGGGAAATAGTCCAAATCCAGTCCCAGTTCAGTCCATTATATTGTAGCAAAACTCAGCAGAATAGAATGGAGAGCCACATAAGCGTCCTCAGAAAAAAACAAATGAGTTATTGTTCTACTTTCCCTTCGCATCTGCTCCCTAGCCTTTAATCATTCATTAGCAGCTATAGTTCTGGTGCGATTCTTATCAGGTATCTATTCCAACAAGTAAAGCATAATGGTAATGAATAATCGGGATCCATTATTTTAGCAACTGTTCCTGATTCTGTTTAATGACTAAATGAACACAAAATGTTTTCTCTTCCTTCTAGCAGGGCTATTTAATTTAGATGTACTACAGATAAATGCTTACAGAAGTCATTCCTTGAAACTTATAACAACAGGAAACATTTGCGTGTTTATATATCTCTTTCAGACAGTAGTGAAATACCTTTTATATTTCTTCAAGGTTACACAGAAAGCAACCCAGAAGGTTAACTGTGGTCCATTAGGGAATTGCATTACAATGGAAAAGTTCTCTCTCGCTGTATGTCCTGAAAAAAATTACTGGTTAACTTCAAGTTTTGATGTCTGCTAAATGACTGCAATTCTGCTTTAGTGGTTGAAAATGAAAAAAATGTTTGCATTTTATTTCAAAGCAAAACTTGTCCTATAAATTACAAAATTTAAATTATGTTATGCAGTTATTTGACCTAGAAATTAGAGTGAAGAAAAATTTACGTGGACAACTGCAAGTCAGTTATTTAAATCTCAGGGGTTTCACTGAGAAGAAGTGTAGAAGAAGCATGTATAGTTTGGGATGTTTTCTTGAGTGTATGGGAAAAGGGGACAGGTTTCTGTCCTTCTTGGGAAAGAGCACTGTGAGAATTTTTGTTAGCAGAAGTTGAAAGAAACAGAAATATGGGAGTTGAGATTAACGAGATTACTGAATTTGGCCGAGGAGTTCATACAGAAGTTGCAAATCCTTGGATAAACCAAGAATGACAGTTAGAGGATGAATTTCTTAGGGGGCTCTAAAATCGCGACGGGCCTGGCATTTGAAGCAAATGATGAGTCTCATGAGACCATCTTGTCACTGGAGCTGTTTGTCAGGCGGAAGAACCTCTGAAGGTACTTGAGAGGGAAAGTCACTGGACAGCAGCTCAGTCCTATCTTTGCTGTTGGCTGAGAAAATGTTGTGATGCCAGTCAATTTAGAAAACGTCTGGGTTTAACTGGGAATAAGTCTTCCAGCATTTCACTAAGGAGGGATTTGACAACTGGTCTTTGCAATGTTCATTCATAGGTGCTGGTAGTGGGAGAAACTCCTCCCTTCCTAGCTTACCTTTCAGAGATGCTTTGGGTTACTTCAGCTTTGAGACAGCAGGGGCTGAATAGTGTGCTGCTGTCCATGAAGATGGAAGCTGCAGATCCTGCAGCTGCACTGGCTTGCTTTATTGCTTTATTGTGTAGGTCTTAGGAGGCTGCCTGTGAGCAAAGGGCTGCGAGTAAGGGAAACTGCAGGCTCTGTACCGTTGTTTCTTTCCTTCCCTTCTGCTGGTAGAGGTTGGTGTACAAGAGTCTCAGTAAATGGTCGCTTAAGTCTTGTGTGCAATGAACTCGTTGAAAACTGCAATTTTTTCAAGGCTGGATTTACAACTTGGCTGTGTCAGCCCTTCCTACCATGGTACACGCTGGGCAGATCCTCAGCTGCTGTGACTTGTCATAGTTCTGTGGATGTCGGTGAACCCTGAGCAGTTTATGCTATGTGAGGATTTCACTTAACAGAACAAAAATGAAAGAACATTTTATATTCGATCCTTTTTTATGACAGAGGACTGACATGACCAAGACCATTTTTATATGGGTTATGTAGGTATAGATTGCTTTAGTTAGTTTAAACAAAGGGATAGATAATGGTAAGCGTCTATGATTTTTGCACTTCTGTATATTAATATATTCTTCATTTTCTATGCACTCTTATTCATCCACTTGCAGAGCTCTTTTTTATTTTAATTGTGTTGATATAGATTTGATCTGAGAATTAAGCTTCTTTCAGTTTAAGGACACGTTGCAATTTTCCTGTCATTTCACCTGCTGGGAGCAAGAGAGTATTTTTTTTCTTTTACAGGGTTGAAGAATTATTTTCTGTCGTCTCATGTGTGGTGCCACTTTTTACTTTAAGAGTTAAAGGCTATATGCAAGTTTAATTCTGCTTTATCTTTGCTTTGCATTACTTTCTGATGCTGCTCGCTTAGTTGCCTCTTCCTAGTCTTTTCAGTCTTAATTCGATTTGGAGTCCTTTGTGTGACTCCTGTTGTTCAGGGTGACTCAAAGTGAATCCACAGAATTCTCTCCACAACCTGCAGGAGCTACTTAAAAGCAGGTCGTAAAAAGGGCTGTCCCAGCTCAGGCAGAGAAAGATCCACCTAGGCTAGCATCTTGGCTCCAAAAGTGATGAAAAGTGGTGAAAAATGGAGGATGAGTACTCAAGTTTGTTATAAAATAGCAAGCATGTAGTGATAGCTACCTGCCTTATATTCCCAGCTTCTAGTGATACGACTTCCAAAGTCAGAGGTAGAGTCTTTCTGCTTAATAGGTTGTGATGGATGAGTTTGTCCCAGAGATCTTTAACTCATGTCAAATTCTGTAAACCACAACATTTGATGTCAAGGAAATTCAAAGTTACCAACATGCTATATGAGGAAATACTTCTGGTTTTATTTGTTTTGAATCAACTGATGATTTAAGGCATCCTTGTTCACTGCCTTTCATGACACAAAAGCTTCAATTCCGTGTTTGACTTGTCTTTACTACTCATGATTTTAGAGAGCTCTCATCTTTATCTTCCCTTTTCTGTGCAGGCTAATCCTAGTTTTGGTTGTTTCTTGAAATCACTGCTGCTTAGTTTCTCTATTTCTTAGAAACCTACTAATGTGTCATTTTCAGTGATCTCTCAATTTATGCTCTATAAAGAAGGCTACCAACAAGGGAACTTCCTTGAGTTTATAGCAAACAGGGATGCGGAGAATTCATGCAGTTCACTGCCATGGTCCTACCTCTCCTGTGTGCTCCTTTTGTATTTTAGCAATCTACTGCTCCTGCTAACTCTTTGACAGGTGCCCTGCTTGCTGTAGAAAAGGATTAACTACATGTTATTGATGGCCATCAATGTCTTTTTGGGCATACGATGTGTTTATGTTTTATGTCCTATTTTCACCTTCAACTTCTGGAGGGATGTAACCTTTTTTAAATTAACTTCCTCTGTTTAACCATGGGAGATTTTTCCAAAGTGTTTACTCTGAGACGTCAAGCTGCTGGGAAGTATCTTCCTTTTGGGGTTGTCACTTTTGATAAGTCTTTTACAAGCTTCCACTTTCTTTTTCTTAAACTTCATCACTACCATAGTGGATTTCTTGTTTGTTTTTTTTTAGTTGCTCATGTATGCATAATAAGTGTAATTTCATTACGGTTACTGTTAACGTAGCTCTTTGATACAGAAGGACTCAAATGACAGGTCAGATGGCTTTCCTGGCCTGCTTCAGACACCATGGCTGTGGACGGTTTTTTTGGCCAATTATTTTCCCTTTCTTTTAAGGTCATGCGATTGTCTATGTTTTTCAAGTTGTTCTGAACAAAAATTATCAATGGAAGATGTTACTTTTAATGCATTACCTTTGTTTATTGGTATGATTGTTACAATTTACAATATTTGTCTTTTCTAAGAGGAAGGTGTTCAAGTTCTTCCACACAACTAGCAGCTGGCAAGTGTCAGTAACTTAACCCACAGGGCAGAGGCTAGTGCATCGCCTGGCAATGCCCCAGCAGCTGCCGTGTTGCGTGCTGCATGGGACAACATTGCACGGGGTGCTCAGCCACCCGCCGCAGCGTTTTGGAATAGGAGCATAGGAACCCTGGCCTTCCAGAGAGGCCGGGCTTTACAGTTTCTTTCTGACCAAACTCTCTGGGACGAGTACCATCCAGAACTCCTTTGTGAAACTGCAGCAGACATTAACAATGTCCTGGAGACATATGGGTACTGGGCAGGCTGTTGCATGAGGCATGCTAGCTGTAAAAAGTCAGGGAAGTAACTTTTCAGAGTGCTACCAAAATTCATTTGTCATTTCAAAATATATTTCTGTAGTGCTTTTGCACTTGATTAATGGATTTACTTTACCTGAAATGTACCCTGAAAGACTCTGGCAGTTCAACAGGCGAGAAAACTTCAGCCAAAAAGTGTGTTCTTGTATCTGCTGTATCTGCAGCGATAGGAGCTGACATGAAGCAGAGGAAAAGGTAGTGAATTATTATATGCTTCTGGAGAAAATTAAAACTTGAAAATGTACTTTTTTTCTGAATTCACATATTGGAGATGCCAGGGAAAACTTACTTAAAAGAAAACTTGCGTCTCTGGTGTAATCTCTGGTATAAACTGGTATAATTATGATATCCTTAGTGTGGTTGTTGGGATGGGCCCTGCTAATAAAATGCACCATCTATTTTGTTATCAGCTTTTACATCAAGCTTTTACAACAGCAGTAAGTAGGGAAAAAGCGGGAACTACCTTGATTTTCCTGAGAAAGTGCCCTGCACTGTCAAGTACAAGTAGAGGGCTATAAAGGAGCCCTCATGGCATTCACTGAGTCGCCTAAGACAGCTTTAATAGATGGAAGGGCTTGGTTCTGTTTTGGGGCAGTACAAGGTTATACTTTACCCGTTACGAAACGTACTGGGAACGTCACAAGCACCATCAACCTCAGAGCATTTAAGACAGGAGTATAATTACAATAATGCACAAATTACTGAAATTCTTATTTTAAAAGGCTTCCTTGTCTTCCCCCGTGCTCCATTTTAGTGAAAGAGTCTAGACGAGCAAAGACTTGAAACCTAGCTTTATCCCAATCAATTTGCTTGCCTTGCCCCTTGAGGACTTTAAGAAATCCTTGAAACCTTCAAGGGGTCCAAACAAATTGTTGCAGAATCAAGATTTTTTTTTTCTTGGAAGTCTTTAGTGCTGAGCTGTCCCAGAACATCTGCAGGAGTAATCCTCTGCCAAGGTGTGGGATCCAATATGCCTGTAACCACTCAGGCTTCAGGTTACCTGGAAATTGAGAAAGACATTCTTAAATGTTCTTAAACATGATGAGAACACCCTTTCTGTTTCAGCAGAAATTAAAGCTTGCAGTCAAAGATCGAACATTCCCTGTACGCATTTTGAATTTGATATTCTCAGTGCAGGAAGTGTATCTGGCTAAGCTTAGAGCTTGATGTGACTGCTTTTTGTCTCTCAGAAATGCCAGAGCTCCTGTCTCCTGCCAGGGGCTATCCCTCCTCGTTTGCTAAGGACTGGACCTAAGTTGCCATTCGGTGATCCTTGTCCAGACTACCTCGTGAGATGAAGACCAAAGGCACGTGAGTGAGAGCCCAGTCTTTTGAGGTATTTTGCATCTTTAGCTCCCAGTGACATCAGACTAAAATGCACCTATGTATCTGCTTCAATGTCTCCTTTGGGACTTTCAAAGTGGTTCTTCAGCAGCACAGCCCAGAGCACCTGCAATAGCTCGTAGTCAGTAAGTGACTGAAGTTGTGTTTAACAGTCTAAACCGGCTTTATTGCAACATTGCAGTGATACCATCCAAACTTTATAAAGTCTTTATAAAGTGCAGTATTGTTTGCCAGACTGATGTTAACGTGCATGATTTAAATGATGACACAAGCAAAACTTCTGCTCTAAAATGGAGAAATTAAAGATACCAAAATATTATCTTTCCTCTTGCCAATGAGAACAGCTGGCAGGATGGGTTTACTGAACAAAAACTTTGGCCAGCAGACATAGGTTATCATTTTCACAGGCTTTCCCTCTGAAATACAGGACTAACAAAACATGCTATTTTTTTATTTCAGAATTGGAGGGTTTGCGTCTTTCATCTGGTCAAATTTAGCGTAAAAAAGAAAATAATATCAAAGTTACAGGCACCATAGGGAGACGGTTAATGTGGTAACAAAGGGCATTTGGCCAGTTAAAATAATAAAAGACTATACAGCTTTCCCAGTGATGGCTGAGGCCCAATTAGTACTTTCCAAGTAGAGCCACAATATTCCTTTCCAGATTATGCGGTTTGGCACAATTCAGAATGAGTAAACTTACTTTCCTACTAGGGAAAAATATAATTAACAGAAAAAACAAGGTCGTGCAGTATTGTGCTTGAAGTAAGCAATAATACAGTATGGGATGTGCATGAAACAGTCAATATTCATACACCTTGGACAGGCTGAGGCAGAGGCAAAGCAGTGGCTCAGCATACAAAAAGATACATACATTATCTTAATAAACCTATGTGCAAGAGTAAAATGCAAATTGATATTTTATTTCCTCACTAGATGATTTTAAGGGAATATGGATTCAACGTTCACGTGTATAGCACTCACACATATTACTTAAAAAGTACCCTTTCTGTTAACTTTTTATACTTTTAGGTAGTAAGTGGATTTGCTATTTTCTTTGTGTTCGAGCACCTGTTTTTTTTGTGCTGCTACTAAAGGCAGAATGGTTTGCAAGATTCTTTTTTTCTTAGTTAAACTGATTAAATTTGTTAAAAGGACTTTGAACCTGGATACTCACACTGACAGCCTCTATTCTTATTTCTAGTAACCCACTTCCCAAGACTCTGGAAGCGACACAAAGCCTGCAAAGGCTCAACAAAGCTGAAAATGAAGTCAGAGGATTGGAAAAAAGACAGAGCAACTTCCACTTTGGAGGTGAGCTTGCAAGTGATTTGCAAGGCTAAGTTTTGTCTTCTCTCTTGTTTTTGATAGTCTGTTTTAAATGAACAGATTGTTCAGCTGAAGCTCAGATAGAGAGGAAAACATGTAATGCAAAGAAAGCACGGTCACCCAGTGTAAGTATACACTGCGGTAGCAAAATGAAAACAGCCCTGCTGAGACATCTGGTTAATGCTCCACTAGTGACACCGTTCATGAGAAAGCAGAGCGATACGCCGGGAGGAAGATGAAAAAAGAAGAAAAAGTAAAACTTCAAAAACCGTGGAACCACTCCCATCACCTGAAGCTGAGACCACACACCTGAAAGGGAGTAACCCACATCCAGCTCGAGTGCACAGTATGAGCAGCCTTATCTCCCTTTCAACTCCACCATTTTGCAGATGTCTCATACACTCGTATGAAGTGCTTGTAAGGGAGGAATTGATTATTTATTTCCCCTTTCTTTAATAATTACAGTAACCTGTGATACTCGAAACCTTAGTGAGCTGCAGCATCTCCCCATAGCTCCTGCGTTACTGCTGTTTGGCTCCTCGTTGCTACAGTTTCCTTCACTTGCCAGCTCCGCCCGGGACTGCTTCCTCCATTAAGATCCCAAACAGCCTCCTAAACCAGCCCTGCCTATTGGAGTTCTGTGTGTGAAGAAGTGGGAAATGTGTGGGTAGTGGATGTGGGAGCATGTTTGTGATTTGCTGCGTCATTTCAGCGGTCACGTACATGTACTGTGCACAGTACACACACCGCCTTCTCTTAATCCACAAATCAACAGCTAATCGCATACAACACTCTAGTCATCTACACAAGTTAAGATATGCCCTGAAACAGTTGATTTTAAGGAGTTACTTGAAAGACAGAAAAATCCTCTCCAGCTATAGAGTTGCGCTAAGTATTAAACTACTTGGAAGCGGGAAGAAACTGCCAAAAGCCTTATACTGTAGACTGTATTATTTTAAACCACTCCCATGTCAGACCGAAGGGGAAGCAGAAGCCAGCGCTGGAGCAAGGCGCAGAGGGGCTGTCCCGCTAGCTGCCACGGGCCTGCGATAGCCTGCGTGGCACAGCAGCAGCCGTGCTGATGCACAGCCCCTGATTCCCAGAGTGGATTTTTTTTTTCCACTTTCGCTCTTGAATCAACATGACGCTCCTTAGAACGTGAAGTTGAAACTTATCATAGACTTCTGCTGTACATACACCTTAATCCTCTGCTCTTAGATTGATTTCACCGGTGTTACGATACTGAGGTATCTAATCAGGTGATCTAACAGATTTATGTGACTCGTGTGTATAAAGAAAAGGAAATAGTGTAAAAATACGGAGAAAATGAAAAAAAAAACCCACAACTTTTTGTCCGTGTCTCCATAATAATTAATCTTCTTTTAGGAAACAACAGGTCTATTTCACCTTGAGTCAGAGCTCCAAGAAATCTAATGGAAAGGAACCCAACACAAGAAACTGAGAGAAAAGAACAGAGAAAAAACGTTCTCTCAATTTTACATAGAAAATATTTTCTGAATGCTTCTTCATGTAGATGCCAAACAGTGTTTTACATTAGCTTATTGATGAGGCCAGCTTCTCGTAGAAACAAACATTTTCTTAGCTTGGAAAACTGATTTTAATTTTAAAATGGCACCGGAAGGTACTCTACAAAAGAAAAATAATTATTTTATATGAAGAGAATAATGCAAACATTTCCCATATAAATATCTGCTGAAGGGTGATTTCTTGCACTTCACTACCCACCCCAAGCTATTTTTAATAACTTAAGTAACTATTTTCTATACAGAATCTGTATTAATGGCAAAATTATACTGCGTAAAAGAACATCTTGTCAAAGAAGTACACCATGTTTACCTGCAAAACCCACTATACTTGCGCACAGCAATTGTATTTTATTTCTTTTTTGTATATGCTCTTGCAATGCTTTCATCACCCCTGTGGTTCTGTGTATCCTCCAGCAGTATATTAAGCAATGTGACTGGTATCCATCATGTGTTGTTTAATTCTTTCTTAATTAGTCTAACACCTCAGTAGGATAGTATTACCATCCACTACATGTTTTACTTTCTGTGACATGTTTTGCTTTGTAAGGCACTTGCAAATCCCTTTCCTTTAGCAACACAAGAAGTCTATCATTGTCCAAAGAGAAGAGACTAATGAGAAAGTTTGCTCCAGTCTGAAAAATACTTTTACTGACTGCATCTAGCAAAAAAAGAAAGAGGCGAGTTAGGGGAAACAACTGCTTTAAAATTAATCTTGTCAAGTCAGAATGATCCTTTGGTTGCACCCTGCTGCAGTGGAGGCCTGCAAGTTTCTGATGTCTGAACTTGTCTGAAATATTTCCAACAGAAGTAACGATCCATTTACCGTTTGAGGCCACTATTTGCATATGCTAGGCTTAGTTAAGTCACAGATCTTGGGATTTATAAAATCAAAGCCTTCCAAACTCAGCTTAACAAAATAAAAAATATCAAGACTTCTTCCTCCTTTGGTCAAAGTCATTATGCTACCACTGAAAGACATTTAAAGCTTACCTGCTGAGTATATCAGTCATTAGTCCACAGCTATCAACTCCACAGGGATGCCCTAAACAGAATGCAACATATCAAACATTACTAACAACGCATCAAAAAGTTAATGTTCACTTCACCACTTCAACACCAAAGAAACAGTAGTCAAGGAGGGCACATTAAGTAAAAATACCTTTTAAAAATGTCACAAAGTAGTCTTGAATAGATACAGATTCCCCTCCCAGTAAGCAGGTTCCCGTCAAATTTAAAACTGATAAAAAGATTTTTCAAGAATTCTGTAAAGCTGCATGCCCTAGCAGATAACTCTTTTGAATAAATTTTCTCATTCCAAAACTCTTACACAAAATTTAAAAAAATAATCTATCACATGATTTTTAAAAGATTACTCTTTCTCCCTCTAAAAAAATCCCTCAAAAACCTAGTTCGTCTTTCTCGTAAATGGTGAAGTTCCTGCTAGTAAGTGTGGGAATACACTAGTCTTCTGCTCTTTATGAGTACAACTAAAGGTGTTTTATGAATTCATAGAATCATAGAATAGTTTGGGTTGGAAGGGAGCTTAAAGGTCATCTAGTCCAACCCCCCTGCAGTGAGCAGGGACATCTTCAACTCGACCGTGTTGCTCAGAGCCCCATCCAGCCTGGCCTTGAATGTTTCCAGGGATGGGACATCTGCCACCTCTCTGGGCAACCCATACCAGTGCCTCACCACCCTCGTTGTAAAAAATGTCTTCCTTAAATCTAGTCTAAATCTACCCTCTCTTAGTTTAAAACCTGTACCCCTTGTCCTGTCGCAACAGGCCCTGCAATTGCTGGCTTCCTTATTTTGCGTGACAAAATAAGGAAATTTCAATCCTTTTCTTAAGACTTCAAAGTTTCCAGAATCCTAGCTACTTAACTTGCAGTCCAAAATCATTAAGATGCTTCTGAAAGTGTCAGCGTCTTTTAAAGATCTAAGAGTTACAAATTCTTCATTCCAAAATGTATGGCCCTTAAATGGAACCTTTACAACCAGGCAGTATGAAAGCTTTTTCACTGTGAACAACTCTAGGAGTATTGATGTAGTAACCCTAATTATTTTGAAACACTCATGTAAAGAAAATACTGCACTGTTACTTCAAAGATACAGACTCTGTAAAATCTCAAGTCTTTAACTGTTACGCTGACTTTTTAAAAATAAGCAAAAACGAGTAAAAAGACAGATCTACAGTGGTGTGATTTCTAGGAAATGGCTTGTGAATAATACTACCACTATAGAGCACTCTAATACAGAGATTCTCCAAATTAATTTGCTTTAGATACCACCATCATTTTCTTTTCTGTTACTGTGGTAGGCACAGTAGCTGCCAGGTGCGTGCTGAAGTTCAGATAGATACACACCAGAAAAGACGTTCGGCTGCTTGGGCAACAAATGCAATGCAGAAGCCCTTTCCCCATCTTCTCTGGGGAGGAGGTGGTGGGCTGCGTGTTCCCCCATGCTCCTTTCATGCCACCTTGAAAGAGTCTGTAGGTGCCTTTGGGAGCTCCTGCTCTAATGCATCCAAGAGACTTTTTCCCCAAGCCAAATAATTCAAGCAGCTGTGAGTATAAAAGACACAGAAAAAAAAAATGTTCCTAAGGTACTGCATGCACCATACCACACTTACACCATTAGGTTCCATCATACTACACTGAAGCACTTCTGAAAGTCCCTTATTCCTTAACACATCACGCCCGGTGCTGTCAGTGTGCTAAGGATCTCCCTTTGTCTGCCAGCATTATTCCTTTTTATTTTTCTGTTATGTTTGGCATCAATTTATCCAAAACATGCGTTACCCTTGGAAAAAGCACATC
This sequence comes from Steatornis caripensis, assembly GCA_013398225.1. Lineage (NCBI taxonomy): Eukaryota > Metazoa > Chordata > Aves > Caprimulgiformes > Steatornithidae > Steatornis > Steatornis caripensis. Next base: position 146,354 of record VZSC01001146.1, on the reverse strand, counting down.
AAAAATACACACTGCTGAACTCACTCTTAAATGTGTAGTGTTGGCAGTGGAGATTATAGATAGATATGCACTCGAGGATTAATAAAAAAAAATATATATATGCTATAAACTATGAGGGTATCAGTTGCAAACAACATAGGAGATGGCTCTGTGTATGTGTATTAGCTGACTGCAGGGTTATTAAGTTGCCGGTGGGATACACCATGAAACAACAAGTGCCATCCAGGGACAAACCAGTTAGTTAAACTATTTCTTAGCAGAGAAAAGGAAAATACCTGTACCATTGCTTAACATACCTGAGAGATCTCACACAGATTTTTTGTCATCATGTTCATGGTCGATGAAACAGGTAACGAAAAGACCTGCAGAGACTGCCAGAGAGAAGTCATTTTAAGAGCAAGGCTGCAAAATTTTTGCTTGTTTAGTCTAGCAGAAACAAAAGCTGATACAGGAAATAATTATTCTCTAAAAACACAATAGGGTGGTAAACAGTAGGCAAGGAAAAGAACTATTTACTCTAGCAGACAATGTTGGCACAAGAAGAAATGGGTGTAATTTGGCCGTGAATAAATTTAGGCTGGAAATTAGGTTTCTGACCATAAAAGTGGTGAGGTTCTAGAGTAGTTTTTTAATACAAATAGCAGGGATAAAAAAAATAACAACTCAAGCTATTTAATGGTGAGGATTGTTAAGTTCATGGAACGTGCTACAGGCATAGTTCCCTGGGTAAGTAAAGGACTGCATTTTGATCATCCAGGAGATTGTTTCCCACATTGTGTTTGCCTATTGTCTGAAAACATGGGGTAAAAAACAATGAAAGTAAATCGTGTTTATGCATACAGTGTTAGAAATATCGCTTAAGCAAATGTCATCCCTATGTAAATGCACTCTGTAATTAAGTTTGTGCTTTGCAACAAGAAAAAAATTTAACCTGTAAGTAGGTATCACATTGTACTTCAGTGGTTGAAAGCTAATTCTTTTTAATGGAAAGGTGCAATTTGTCACATGCTAATTTTCTTGGCTTTTACTGTGTATCTCTCTACCACTTTTCTTTTGCCTTGTCTTCTTTTAGTCTTTAAAGTTCTGAAAAACTGTTTCATCAGTGTGCGTGGACAGCAATGGGAGACAGCTGGAAAATAATGTCTGCCTATTTATTTATACCAATCTGGCCAAATCTGGCTCCTGAGTTCCTCAGATGAGCATTTGCTGTTAGTCTAAAACAGTATTAGGAAAAAGAAAAAGACTGATGATCACCATGGAAAGATGGAATCTGAATATCAGAAAGAAGGAAGCAAACATAAAACAAACACATTTGAGTTAGAAGAATAACTTAAAATTCAGGAAGAGTGTCCAAAGAAAATAAGGAAAATGTTATGAAACTGATTTCAACAAACACAGAAAGAATTTGCTGAGATTGCGGTTGGGAGTTTAGCCTAGAGACCCAACATTAAAGCACTTCTTAAGGTTTTCTATGCAGCCTCTGATGCCTGTAATAATCTCACTATTAATAGCTAATAAATATGGTTCACTCAACACTGTAGTGGCTCTTGAGATTCAGATATGTGGTATACCACTGTGCCATCTGAAGAATTAGTTATTTTAAAACTAATCTACATTCTCTCATCAGCAAAGCCAAACAGCAGAAACAAAACATTGTGAAGGCAAAATAGATTCCCCTATCCGTGTCAAAATATAAACAAGTGACAGGACTCTGTTGAAATCAAAGTGAAATGATTGCATATGTGTAAAGTAATGTTAAAAATTCTTATGTGCGAGTGTGTGTGTACACATGTATATAATTATAAATGTTTTTAGCATAAATTATTTATCATTTATATGCTCTGTAAGCCCACTTACAAAAGATCTGTTATGTAAGAAACTGTATTATCAGTATGCGGTATGCGTAGCTGTTAGCTTATAGTTGGTACTTGCTCATAAAATATTTCAAAAATATGTCGAAACATAGTCATATATGAGAAATCACACGAGTAAGTGCACTTGACCACGTACTGGAGGAATCTGGCTGTACCACGTAGAGGAAAAGGGCACATACAACCTCCCAACCTTGCTCCGCAAGGAGAAGCACCATTATGTGGGCTGGTTGTGACAGACCTCACGCTCCAGTTGCTGAAAAAATATAATAGTCCTAATTGCCACAGAAGCAAATTAGAGAAAGTTAGAGAAACAAGCCAACATAGCCATTTCCTTATTTTTCCAGTTTTGTTGCAGACCAAAATCAAGTTATGCAAAGATGTATTAAAAATAATACAGAATGGTTAAACGTATGAAACTCAATTTTCCGTTCACTTTAACTCATCTTTTTATGAAACGGTTTTTCTCTCCTTCCTTTTTAATCCCTTGTTACTTATAGGTACTAGCTGCTGTATTCAGTAGCTTTTGCAGCTAACAGCTAACTGAAGCTACAAGCCTGAAGGCCTCAGTAAGTTTTTAAGAATGAAAGGAGCTCACGTGATTAATCATGCAATTTCAAATTCTTTATATCTGAAGTTGCCACTCAGATACTAGCCGTGCCACTTACGAGAAAGCTGTCGATTTTCACTTTTTTTTTTCTTTACTTTTTCACTTCTGCTTGGGAAGTACAAATGAGGTTTTTAATAGTGTTATGGTCTGGTTTAGAAGGATGCATTTCTGGTGAGGAATTGTTATTTCTCCTCATAGGAAGTTCTTAGGAGGAAACCATGACTTGGCAAGTGACAAGGGACTGCTGAGGAATGTGTTTGCCTTCTGTGAAGTCCGGTCTGCCCATCCCAATAGCACCCAGTCGGCAGGTGGGACTTCATAAAGTTTTACTATCGCTTGTAAATGAACAGCGCTTGATTTAACTTCTGAAAGTGAAAGTACGATTTCCAGGGAGGAGAAACAAAGACGAGCTACTCTAAGTGCCAAGTTATTGTGTGTTTCTGAAAGTTGTGCACAACAAAAATGCACCTACAATATGGGAAGAAATTTAACACATTGGGTACGATCAGTGCTCAGTAGAGCTCAGGTAGATGAAAGCAAAGGTGTCTCTCAGTGAAGTTTTATACCTTTGCTGGTGGCGAAGAGATCGTGAGCAGAAACTAGAATATCGGCAGGGATACAAGGAGATTATTTGGCTTATACTAGGTAGAGTACCCTGCCAAGTATTATCCTTCAGAAGCAATGAAGAAGATCAGCTTTTAGTCCTGTCCCTTCTAACTTCCGCCTCATGTTTCAATCCTGCACCCCACACTCCACTCCTAGTGTTGTCTTTACTATAGTTAGATTTTACCTAAATTTATAGTCTCCAGGTTTTACTTAAGACCTTTTCATGTGTCTGCTGTGATGCAAAGAGACAGGCAAGATCCAAAGTTATACTTCAATGAGTTTTTCAGCCCTGAAAGGATTCATTATTTAACTAGCAAATTGAGCCTCAAAGAATGAAATTATTCAGTAGCAATGCTCTACTGGTCATCGACGTTGAAGATATAATGAAAAAGAGGCAATAACCCATGATTTCTGATTTGTCTTTGTGTCAGACTAGTTTGAATTTCTGGCAGGTCCTTCTTCTGTCTCTGCCATTTGGACGTGCTGATTTTTGAAGTAAGTTTTCCCGGTAGACTACATTTTAATCCAACAGGAAAATTTAGTATTTGGGAAGCTATTAAATACAGTTTCAATAGCCTCCGTAGGTTCTATATAGATTATTTGTCAGAAAATTCAATAAACCTATCTGGGAGTAGGGGAGAGTATTAAATGAAAGTGTTTTGCAAATGGCAATAAATCTTTAAAGACTGGGCAAAGAGTAAATGTGTTATGCTATTTAGAAACTTGATGATAGACACTTCTAAAATAACTAGATACTTCTCCACCATCAGCGAAAATTGTGTTCCTAATTATGCAAACCCCACCATGTTCCTTCATCTAACTTCAGTTTCAGCTCACTCATTTTAGTAGTTTTCTCATGCAGATACAGCAATATTGACTAAACCTGGATTGTGAAGGAATTTAAATGAGCTCGCAACCCTGATGCAGGTCATAATCACCTCTTTAAAAACAAAACGAACCAAAACACTAGCCCAACCTTTATGATTACAGTTATAATAATTTTAAAAAATAAAACACACATAATAGGAAATCCACAAATTCTTATGGTGTAATTTGTATGTCTGCTTAAACCAACAATTTTCCCTACTTCTGATATTCCAGGATCGATTAGTTTATTTTCTAGATTTTCTTACTTCACACCTGTCTCTTAAAAATCCAGTGTTCTGTCTGTGGATAATGAAAAGGAATAACTTACTGTAAGTTGTTTAAATGAATATCCAGAAACTTGATGGGTTGTTACATGAGCGTGGAAGATCTGTTTGCATTATGAAGTGACCGCTGATAAATACACAGAATATTGGCTACCTCATTTCTAGAAGTTACTCCAACCTGAACCTGATGAGTTCTTAAATCATGGTAGAAGACACAAGGAGCTTTAAAAACTGGCACTAGCAGGTGGGTAGCCTGTTAAAGACTTATATGCAAATTAAATTACATTATGCTACATTTAAATTTATGAACGCTCCAGGAGTGATTGGTTAGATTTATTATTATTATTTAAATCTCTGATTTTTCTAACACCTAATTGTGGCCTGAAACCACAGTTACTTTTCTGGGGGAGGGGGAGTCACGCTTCCTTTTAAATGCAATCATCAATTCATCACTGCAAGTACATTTGCATTTTTGACAAAAACAGCTAAGAGAATTGCAATGAGGTTGTTAAAAAACTGGGTTGCGTATCTAATGTGAATCTTTCAGCTTATAGTTTATAGCTTTATTTTTTCTGTGTTTTCTAAAAACTGTCTTCTCTGTGTATCTCAAAATGGCACATTGCTTTCTCAAATGGTTAGTGACAGTTCTTCAGTCAGAGAAAGATCGACTCCAAAGTGTAGACCTTTTGTTTTCCCTTCATACAGTGCTTTGCACAATGACATTGGTTCTTCTTGATAGGTGTTGTGACTAAGTATATAGTAATGCAAATATTTTCCAGCCTATTGTGATGAATGCACAGAAATTGCGAAAGAAAGTGTACTACTCATCTACAAGTAAGATAAACTGTCTGTTCAGAAGTGCGTACTGGCCAAGAGTCACTGGGCTGCTGCTGTAGTGGAAGATGAAAGGACCTCTCCAAATACAAGACAGTAGGAAGGTTGGGAATTTTTCAGTACCAAATTAAGAAAGCACTTTAATGCTCTGTAAGTTAACAAAAATTTTCATTATGGTTAGGTATCCAGTCTTTTTCACACATTTATACATTTATGATACCCCTTGACAACCTTTTTTTTTTTTTCCCCCTGGCATCCCTGAAGTACCACCGAAACTTAAAATTCTTTGGAGTAGTCAATTTTATAAACTTTGCTCATTAGCTAGTGATGAAAATTCCCCCAAGTTATGTATATATATTTCCCAAATACAGAATTAGGATGTTCTTACTGCTCTTAAAGAAAAGGTACGCATAATAAAGTCATTCTGTTCCCAGTTACCTGAAGCTATACGCATACAAATCTGTATGTGGCACAGGCATAGGTAGTATACGCACGTAACTCTGACTATGCTAAAGCTTCTCAGCACTTTTCATCTTCATGAACTTGTTCTCCAATTCTTACAATCCTGCCAGATTTTAACCACTCAGGGGTATTTTAACCACACGGGGTATTTGCATCAGGAGATTTTTGCCGTCCTTGTTTCTCTTGTTGTTGTTATTAATTATTGTTGTTATTCCACTGTTTGTAAGCTCTTGGCCTTACCCCTGTTTGAAAATACAGGAAACGTTCTTGTGCCCGCGTACCTGAGAGAACTCAGTAGAGATGGAGAATGATGGAGGCGGCGTTCTCCCTGGGAGACGTGCCTATTGCTCTCTCTGTGGAAATCCACACACGTTTGGGTACTTTGAAGGCCAAGCTGAAAAAATGAAGAACCAGCCTGATGCCAAGCAACTGGAAACAAAAGCTTAACTGAAGGGTAGGAAGAGGAGCATAAAGTGGGATAGCAAAGAAAAATCTATTTGGAAAGGATTAGGATGGACTAGCCAAAGACTGGGACCTAGGGTAGGAAGCGATAGGGATGCAAAGCTGTTAGGAAAGGAGTTGGAAAAAGATGGCTTGAGTGGGCAGAGAGATTGTGACAAGAAGGCTGCTTTCCAAAATGGGAAAATGCTGAGACGGAAGAACCATCAGCATGGGGCACAAAACTTACTGTGTGCTCAAGACAAACTCTCCATGAGCAGCAATTCAGTTTTGTTGCCCTCATTTCCGGAAAAGCCTGCTCCTAATTTACCACACACAGAACTGATGATGGGAGCACTAATTTCCAACAGGATTTTCCCTTAATGCTTATCTATGCCTTATCTGACTCACATTTGTTAATGCCATTAGTTTCATAAAGTTCCCTATAAGGTGAAAGACTTCTGTTTGGAGAGTCTTATTTACAAAAATAAAATACCCAGAGATTAATGTCACAAATATTGTCTAAATTGGGGCAGACAATCCGAAGCACCAGAAAGTTATGTTTTTTATTTCTTTGCAGAGAAATCCTACGCATACTCCCAGGGACTCCAGATACTGTTGTGAGGGCTCAGCACTTCGGCAAGTCACACACAGGTGTCAGACATTCAGAAAATGAAGCGCGTATCATTCAGGAGTTGGTTTTAAGTAATTTCCTAGCAGCAAGTTCTGTGGCAGAGGAAAGGTTGCACTCCAACTCCTAAATATAATAAAGCAAACACAGAATACCAAAAAAGCTGGAACTGTAAGCAATTCGTAACCAGATCAAGCCTATCAGTTTGCCGAAGACAGAGCCAGACCTCACAAAAAGGTAAGTGATAAGTATGATACAGACAAGATAGGAAGAAAATTATTCCTTTTTTGAAAAGGAGTTGCAATAATCCGCGCTAATTCTGTGCATAATACAGGCCATGCTGTGTCACTCAAAGTAAATACCGTTCTGGGTTGCCATTTTAAATGGGATGTAGCTGCTTAAGCTCATATGAAATATATGATCAACTTGTAGATACTACAGGTGCAGTGGCATGGGTAGCTACATTTACATGCAAGTAAAAAGGCCTTAAAATTTTTGAAGAGTAATGCTGGAACCGTGTATATGTATGTGAATAAACATTGTTGTAGTGTACTGGGTTATGGAATGTTTTTCCTCAGTCACAATATTGATTGACAAATTACATTTTCTGGGTGACATGGAGTTTCGATACGTTGCACTCGTGCTAGGTATAAATATGACGAGTTTACAGAAGAGCTGCCTGTGAAAACTTGGAAACTGAAGGTGTTCCTACTCCTCTTTAATTACTTAATAATGACCTTTTCTGGTATTGTTTTAGTATAGGAGCCAGAAGTATGTAGCAGCTAGATAGCCTGCTATCCTCAAGGCCCTCGGCATACCTCCCTCTCCCCCGGCCCCGCCAGCCAGGGCATTGCCAGTAGAGGCAGGGAATGCGGGATCTCCTCCATTTCCCGTACTCAGTGAAGCTTCGTACCGTCGCTTACTACCTGCAGGTCAGAGGGGTAGCCAGTGGCTGTGACTTTTGTGCCCTTGGAGATGGGTTTTGAGTGAAATAGGAGGCAGAAGAAACAGAAACGGGTGAGTATGAGAAAAGGCTTTTCTATTGAACGTTTCACTGAGCATAACTGCGTGTAGTGTAACTGTACATTCACTTCTGCACAATCGCTGTGACATGCTAGGTATAAGTGAACAGTACAATGGGCATCCTACAGTCTATCTTTTTTTTTTTTTCTCATTTTAACAACATGTCCAATTTTTGCATTTTCCGCAGGCACTAATTCATTGTGGGTGCTTGGCTGTGCATGGCTAGCTACGAAACGAGCTCTGTGTTGCCAGTATGCTTTTGGATCCATTTCCCTGGTATCTTTGACACAGGACCTGTGACAGAAATAGTATCAAATGTAGTTTTAAAAAAAGGGCAAGTTTTCAGGCACAAATGGGGCCACATCTTGAATTTCCCCTCATTTTTAACTTCGTGTTCATTAAGACAGATTCTAACGCATTGAGGAGTTTGACCTGATCTAGAAAACACGCAACAAGAAGCTCTGTTAGCATGAGACCTGGGAAAGCCGTTGCCTCCACTGCGATTCCCATTTCAGAATTCATTTCCCGCTTTCAGTCGGTCGGAAATCATTCAATTTTCAGGACTTCTGGTTACGTTACAGTTGTGCAACTAAAAGCGCGGAGCAGGTGTACATTTATAGTCCATAAAGAAACTGAACTGACAGTGTGAAACACGGCGCAAACACTTTTAAAGCCAAAGGTGTTTTTTGATCATATCTATGTAATATAAACGGAAAGGGCAGAATTGTTTACCTCCATCACATCATGCGGTTATCACATGGCATCAAAAAGGGAGTAAGCTGCTTCGGTACTTTAACTGTATTTATGAACACATTTGTATTTTCTTCTGATTAAGTCTGAATTTTCTGCATTGAAATGGTTGGTTTGGAAACGTTGCTGTTATCATTTCAAGTTACTTCGGCCTTACTTTACACCTAAGATTTTTGTTTGGGAATAATGGTATGAATTTGGTAGCAGGCAGAGTGCAGAGGAATCTAGAGATACTTTATACATACTTATCAATAATGCATTTCTCTACATTCTTAGGGGATCATGCTTCCATAGGCAGTTACAATTAATTCAAAGCAACTGTAAGGTGAAAAAAAAACCAAACCCACAACAAACCTTCCTATCCTCAGGGCTCTTGTCCAAATAGATACAACCATTACAGAACTTGTGTGTTTTATGGCAGCTGATAAGAAAGCAGAATTGACAAGTGAGTGAGCACAAGTATTATCAACAAAACTACAGGAAAAATGGTCCCTTCAATTTGCAAATAAACCTATCCCAAGTTGCTGGTTCTGGGGTATGTTTAGCTCAGGTCATGTATCCTGGTGAGCAGAAAGCATCTGCTGTTCGATGTTAACTATACTGGACTCTTATAATCAAGAAGGAAGGAAAAACAGGAACAACTTTCACAAGAAGGCTGTAATGGAAGGAAATTCATTAATCCATCTTTTATGCCGATGGCCCGGGGAGTCTTGCTGTTTCCAGTGGTAGTAGAATGGGCCCCAGGATGTTTTTCACGTGTGTGACTGTGTCATGATCACAGTCTAGGTGTAGGTGAGGGCACAGATCCACCAAACACATAGAGGGGAATTTTACTCAAGCGAGTAATTCCATTTAATTGAGAACTCATGTAAAGGAGTTGTTTGGCCCTTATTTTGCCATTGCAGATTCATTTATAGACCAGTGTAACAGAGTGGTAACATAAGCACAAAACCAGACTAATACATCTTGTAATATAATGTAGGTTAACTGTTGAATCACTGCTGCGAAAATTAGTGGCTTTTGTTAGAAATTTAATATTGCACAGTCTGCCGTTTATTTTGGCACATACAATTATACATCTTAAATTCTTCAGCTGTAGCTGCACCTGATTAGCTATAGCCATATCAGAAAATACATGGATGATACAGTTGACTATATTTTAATGCTTTTTATGAGGTAATATTGCTGATATTCACTTCATGATCCTGTGGCTGAAAAGTTTTCAGTGCTTTTTTCCCCGTTTGCATGTGCAGTCTGTCCTGCTGGCAGACTGCAATCCTGCCTTCTTTGAAACACACTCCAGCCCAAGAGGTAGAGTTGACTTCCTGAAGTATTCACCCTTTTTCAGAGTACCTTATAACAGAGTCCCGCAGATAACCTCACGTCCTGAGGGCACTGTCAGAGCATCCTCTGGCAACTACTGCAGTGACTTACATTGAGGAACAGTATTAGGCTTGACCAGCAGTGCATATTTTGAAATGTGAGGCGAGTACGCAGCAGCGGGAGAAAGCCAGTGGCACATTAAAAATTCAGTACTACAGACACAAAGTAAGTTAGAGGTCTCCAGCATGGATCTGCAGAACGATTTGCATCGGGCCCTTGAATGAAGCCATCAAGAGCATGTAAACGCTCTATTAGATCTGCTCTGCAGTTGTTAATGAGGACATCTAGCACCCCATGACCAGCCACTCTCTACAGGCTGTCACAGCAGATAAGACTGATATAAAAATTCCGATTGCAAATGCTCCATAGAATGAAAATGGTTAATAGACAATGATTTCAAAACAGTATATGATACCGGAAGGTTATGGTAGTAATAATAATAATGGAAATGCTAGCAGGTATTTGTGTGGTATTTTTCAAAACATTCACATTCCTGTTTGCATAGTCCTTGCATTATAGTGATTATATCAGCATATGTTATGTTTGTGTCCAGAAAAACATAAAATGCCCATCATAAAACAGTTAAACCAAAGCATCTAGTTCTCTTCAGCAAAGTTTGGTCTGAATCTCTTGTTTTTGTTACCACAGTAAAGTGATGTAAGTTTTACACTTTCACCAGAGTTTCAGTCTTTGGTCTGCACAAAGATTTTTCTTTGTTAAGTTTCGAATACCGTATGAAAATGAAAAATACAAATATAGCACTGAATGGACTGATTAATTCCAGATAGTGTAGTAACTTGAGAATATGTTATCTAAGAAAAACAGTTTGCTAAATCACATTACTGAATAATTTGAGATTCAAGGTTTTTGTATAATCATATTTTGTGCCCTTTCAAATTCCTTTGTTATCACAGCTCAAGCTGTAAAACCTTCTGCCTCTTCTACCTATAGAAAACAGTCTCCAGTCATGTACAGGAAACTTAGAAGTGCAGTAAATTGTGTTTTAAGAAGATAAAATATCTAAAATCCAAAGGTTTCAAGAACATTGTTGTTTAGGTAGAACAGGCTCTTATTTAATAGCATTAAAGAGCCGAAGCTGAATACAAACCCGATCTTTAAATTCTTTTTTGCATAGTATTTCTACAAGTGTATTTTGCATAAAAAGCCATATTTTAAGTATGCTTTCTAGTCTGGTTTTAACGTAAACAAACACTGAAACACATAATTAGATGTCGTGAGATCATGCGATATTACATAACTATGTGCTACAATCATGCATTTTCCCCAGAAGAGATACAACACGGTCATATAAATAAGAAATACTGCTTACCTTCATTCCTTAGAAAATGCTCCCTGAAGGCAGAGTAAATCTGATTATAAAACTAAAACCAAGCCTGAAGTGTACAACTCACATACAGACAGCAGATACAGTCGTCTCCATGAGGAATGCCTGTTTTGAGCCTTCTGTATATGTTTCTCACTTCTCCACATTTTAGTTATGCTACAAGGACTCAAACTATGCTTAAAATACGATTCTGTAGCACAGCCATAGGCACCGACATATTGCATAGATGGTTCTTACCGTCCCAGAAGTCATGCATCATCCCATAGGGGATTTACACCTCCAAAACAGGGATTTGTTACAATCGAGCAGATTGTGGCAAAACACTGCACCGGGCTTGTCAGAAAAAGTTGTTACTCTCAGTGATCGGCACATATTCACAAAGCACAGTATCTTTACGTTTGTGTATGTGCGTGCGTACCTGCATACACGCGTCTACAGAAGGAGTCGCAGCCAGTCTCTCACAACCACAGGCTAATTGCTGAATAGGGGAAGAAATCTTGTTAGTATTACACGCGATCGTTTTTCTCGACCATGGCTTTTGCATACATTTTTCATGTCGTACAACCAAGACCGGTGACGCTACAAAAGCATTCGTAACTCAGACACGACTAATTATTCACATAAGGCACCGAACTCATTTTGGCTTCCCCTGCGAGAGCGCTGCTACTGCAGCAGCAGTGCAGGGTCTCTCTGCTGGTACTCGTTTGCTGCAGTCTTTGTGCATGAGTATACGTTGTAAACAAATTAGTAACACAATGACATCCGATACCCAAGAACTAAAGAAAATCATGGAGAATCAATCAGATCCTACAGCAGGCATGTAGATTGCTGTAAAAACATTTAACAGTAGATAGATTTTTCCTGTGCTTGTCAAAGTTAAAGGTACCAAAAGGAAGCACACACTAAGGCATTTTTGTTCCACTGTGATATTGATCCAATGCCAGACGTAGTGAAACACAATGGGCACACAGTCAGCCTTGGTAAATTAGGTAAATTAGAGATCATTTGATGGTATTCTATTGTTGCTATTGTAATCACAGTAATTTTCACTGGTAATGGTGCTTCGTGATGAAGTGCGGCTCTCACAGGATAATTGTGAAAGGTATCGAAAGATTCAGGGTGTAGCATCTGGTTTTAAAAGCTCTTCAGATTCAAATTGGCATTTTACTTTATCTTGAAAATTTATTAGAGATTCAGATCATGCCGGTTTAAATGGAAAGGTGAAAGCAGGGTAATTTCAATCTATGAATTATTCAGATTCAGACTGGTGAAATTGCCATCCATGAACTGATTCTCTGACAGTCTCTTTTGCAGAGCCTCCATTACGCTTGTCATTTTTATTTCTTTATCTACAATCTCTTTCTCAGTTACTGAGCTCGTCCCTTAGGGCTGTGCTTCACAAACCAAGTATTTCAAATTGGCAATAACCTAAATGTGTTGCTGTCTCAAATCGCAGTCTCCACAGGCTGTCTTTTCCAAATCATTAAAAACCACATCCACGATGGTGTCTGTTAGGCTCTTCGATTAGATGAATTTAAAAAAAAAACAAAAACCAAAAAAACAACAAACCCAAAAAAACAAACAGCAAAAAGAAGAGACCAGGGCGTCGTATCGAAGAGGAGTTATGTTCCTGCAACAGTCCAGCAAAGAAAGTGGTGCTTTGTGCTTGTTCCTTTGTTGTCAGTGTAACCCATTATAGTTGCATAGCATCACGCAGAAAGAAACAACTGTTAAAGCAGGCTGACTTCGTGCCCTGATTTCCAGCAGGAGCAGATAAGGACTGCATTATAGACAGACTAATCCACGCGAGTATAAGCTCAGAGACCGAACACGATTAATAGCTTCTTACAGGCAAGAAAAACAGAAGTAGTGGTAGCAGTAGTTGTAGTAATTGTAGTATTAGAAGACGGAGAAGCGACTGGATAACCGAAAGGGCTTCGTTCTCTCAGTCTCCAACTGATACAGATTGCAATCCCAGAGACTCTCCACTTGATGGCTGGTTGTGTCATTGCTAGTCGACTGCTGCCCTGTATCCAGAAGGACTGGGATTGATTTAGGTCAGAGAGTCTGGTTTCTTGTTTGAGCTTTGCTCTAACTGATGTAAGAAATTGCGGCAATCTATAGTGCCAATCTGTGTGACCCTGGGACGATGGCACAGCTTCAGCAGTGGAGCGCCTGCAAAGGCCCCAGTCGGACAAGCAGTGACACGTACCGTCTCCTTTGTCCTATTGCTGCAGGTATATCACCGTGGCATAAAAGAAAAACCCTCTTAGTACACAAAGTGGGAAACCAGGCGTTCTTCCTCAGAGGCAGTTTGGGTACAGAGCTCCGAGCAGTCCCTGCTCAGCTGAAAACGCTGCCAGGCTGAAGCCAACACATCCAGGCTGTGTGTCTGTTCCTACGCTAACACCAGGAAAATTTCCCTCCTATGAAAAAGACAAGAATAAAAAAAATCTATGCTGCTTTGTGCCTGGTTCTATGCGTCTGCTTTGCCGCACTGCGACTAGAAAACTGCAGCAGTAAGAGCTCTGGCAGTTGCGATAATGTGGAAAGCAGCAGCTCTGTGACACAGCAGTCAGCTGACTCGCAGTGTTATCATTCAATGTCCTCTATAGAATAAGGCCAGTTTCTAAGGTAGCACCAGGAGGATGACCTTGCATACAAAAATTGGGCTAGAAGGAGTGGTGAGACTTGCGTACACCTGCAAGTGATTTTGGGTTATATAGCGTTATCGTCAGGAGTGTGCAGGTCTTTAACGGTCTCTTTTCCGTTCCTCCGTTCCTTCTTCTTTACAAAACAGAACTTGTCGTTTATTGAGCAGTTTTCCTTCTGTCATGAAATAGTCACTGTGGTCATGTACAGCTGATGACAACGGTTACCATTAGTAACAGTGCTTAGGTAAACCCTGTTAAATGTATTGCTTGTACACTACATTTCTACAAGAAAACCTGGTGGGTTTTGGTTAACTCCCTCCCCCCTCCTTGTGACTATGGGCGTGCTCCAGGAGAGAGATAGTAAACGGGTGAATACCCCTGGAAGGCAAGTCCTAGTTGGTGGGAGCATGTTTCTGAGTTCTCATCTAGCTACCTAGACTGATTTTCACTGTTCTCTACCTCTCCACTAAACTCAATGGAAACATTTGTTTGCTCACGCCTCTGGGAAATCGAGGGGGAGAATTTTAAAGTTACACCTGGCAAATAGGGGAACTCATAAAAGTTTGGAGTCAACGGGAGTCCAGTGCCCCACTGCCACCTGGGACTTTGAAAGATCCCTTGGGGAATGTCGGGCACTCTCTTGAAAAACTTCACCACGTATCTACCTACTTAAATTATACCTAAAGCTAGAGCAGCTCTGTCAGAAATTGTCATAAATCAACTTGCCAATCGCTTACTGGAAGAATTTATTTTATATTGCATTACCCTTGGCCCAGGACAGATCAAGTTCCACTCATCTCGGTGGATGTGCTGTACTTGCCCAGGTCAGAACGACACTGGCTCTCGTAGTTACTACTGTAGGCTGTGCACTTCAGTAAGACGCATTATAAGTTCATTGTATAGTACTCAGAAAATCTTAGCCTGGCCTGTAGCAACAGTCGAGTAAGCAAGCAAGCAAGCATTATATACCAAGTTGGTATTCCCTGCAGTAACTGTATTCATGCTAAATTACGTCAGCATTAAAGTGGACGTAATACAGAATTCTCTGATAACACAATGATTTGCACCGGTACCCAAACAAACTGTAGTAAAGCCATGAAAATGGTAAAAGCTGTGCTGTATCTTTAAGGTGCAATTCTCTTAGACAACACAAAGAACAGAGCACCCATGCAAAGACTGTGTATGTCCATTGCTGTATTGCTTCGGGGGGAGAAATGTCTCCTCTTATGCGCAGCCAGCTAATGGATGCGTAATATAGCCCCAGTCCTGTCTCTTCCTTAATCATTTTTTATTAAATGCCCCAAAGGCCACTGTTCCTGCGATCAGTAAAATCAGCACAGACATCTATCGGGGAGATGCCTGCTCCCTCCTCCTCCCCCTTACAACCAACCGACCACACTTCTCAGTTACAGGCTGTGCCCCCACAGCTCCGTACACTTGATACGCAAGAATGTCTTTTCATTTGCTATTCTGCGATCTCTGATAGAAGCTAGGCAGAAGCATGAAGTCTAGGCAAACTCCAGGAAGCCAAGGACGCCAGTTTTCCTGCCTTAAAGGATTTGCTGGATGACTAGTGTTGTCTTGACCGTGCTAATGAAGTCTCCTTTTCTGCTGAGCTCTTCCTCTCCGTGGCCTCGCTTTCTGGCCTCAAGATAAGCTGGATGGCTGTTCCTCCAACAGGGATCTTTCAAGCAGCAGCTCTTCCTAAGCGAAAGATGGTCTGTAGATGGCAGAAGATGCGTTTCCGCCAACCATTACAGCCGTGGGAGGGGAGAGGGCAGGAGGGAGCATTTCGCTCCTCTTCCCCAACCACCAGCACTGTGGGGCCAGCTACAGCTATAACAATCGTAAACTGAAAGTTTCTCCCAAGTTTTTTCCCTGTAATCCCGTTGCCTCTTTGGGGATAGGCAGAAGCATTTTCTTCCCCCAAAGCCCTGCAAGGCTGGAGCATGCATCTTGCAACCTTTGCTGAGGAACGGGTGAGGGAGGCCAGCTGGCTCTGGCAGCGGCGCCCCGGGCGGTCAGTGATGTGTGAAACGCAGGACAGGGTCTATCCACTGACAACCCTTCAGGAGCTTTCCTAAAACCCACGTTAGAGTTTGGTTCCGAGACCGACTTTGTGCTTTAGTTTTCTGGTGTTGATGAAGGCTAATGCAATTTCCTAAAATGTGTGCAGAGCTCCTTTTCTAGTCATTGACACACACACCTCTCCCGCCATGAACAAGATCCTAATTTGGTTTTCTTAAAGTCTGTTGCAGAAGGTTTAAAGTTGAGTGTTTTGATTAGTTCTTGGCTATGAATGCATGTGCATGTATTACATTGTACTGTATTACATTATGTTTAGGGTGAGAAATCAACACATGGACAAATTTGGGAAAAATGAAACATTGAAACTTTTACCTCGTTTACCACTTTATAGCTCTAGGAACAGAACAGATTAAAATTTTGCCTCTCTTCTCCCTTTCCTTTTTTACTGAAATGAAAATTGCATCCAAGCCCATACACTGTATGCCAAGTTTTAGCTGAACACAATTAGAAACAGCTTAAATATTAAACTGAAAGCTGAAGGGCCAATGGCATTAAAGGGAAGTTCTCTCACAGGCTCTTAACTGCAGCACTGCTGACAGGACGCTGTATTAGAGCTGAATTTTTAAGGCATCACCAAATCTAGCCCACGTATTATGTGAAATTACAAACTCAAAACGTTTTACGAGTCCTTTGGATGCTGTGTACCCCCTTCCTAGACACGAGCAACACTGTGCTCATTCAGCTGACGGTGTTTTAAAATCTCAAATCATCGCTGCAAATTAATGAGGGTGTTTTATGTTCTGTGCTTTTTCTCTGTTTCTTACGTTGGTTATGATTTTTAGTCGATGCATCTACTTAAATGCTATTTTTTTAATCGACTAATATTTATTTCAAATTGACCTGTTCATTTTTTTCTTTTTACTTGTCAGATTTTATTAAATCAAATTGCTTTGATTTTAGTGATACTATTGCATAACCAAGCAACAGGGAATGCATTAATCTACAGGTTTTTCCTGTCCATTATTAGTTGACCTGGTTTTTTATCCCTTTCCAATGTAGGAATTTTGGGCCTTCACATATTTAAAATAATATACACGTATTGTATAAGATCTCCCCAACAACTGGTTCTCTTAAGAGCTCGGTGAAGTAGCATATTCACCAACACCCCCTGCTCCCTGTATCTTCAATAAGCTTCATGTAAGTCAAGTCTACCGGGAGAAAAGAAAATCCAAACCTCTTACTTTTCTTCAGTATAATTAGCCAAGGAACTGATTTTTCTGAAAAAGTGAAAACACTTTCAGAACTAGCCCCTAAATCCACATAGAAAGTGGCCTTATCAAGTGACACTCAAACTTGAGATGCAGAATTAAACTTTTACCAGCTGCCCTCGGAAGACAACCAGTGGCTAATTAAAAATACAACTCTTGTCACAGAAGTGAAAGAGAATCCTGTGTATTTCCCAATCCTGCTTCTGCAAATCCTTCCTGCTGAAACAGCTGAATCAGAACAAATTGCTTGTGTGCGACTTGCTTCGGCCATATGGTGAAAGAAAAAGGCGCATGTGCCTCCTCAGCTATGTAGTAAATAGGAACTACCTCCGTGTGGTTTTACACATTTATAGCTAACGTGCAGACCTAAATGTGAAATCAGGGAAATGAAGTGAATTTGTGAGTCTCCCTCCAGGACTTAGGGCTTATAACCTATTAAAAAGGTTACATTCATCCGAGTACAGATAAATACATATTACATATATTTTTTGCCATGCTGATTATTCTGCTACGAATGACCTTTTTCATTCAAGTGATTAAAATTCAAACAAAATGAACTGTGAAAAACAGAACAAAATGGTGGTACGTGTAAACCACTAACAAGAACGTGGAAATTTTTTGATCCAAAGCACGAGAGGATCACTGCACAACGTTGGTGAATAGGATGCGACAGGAATGTCAGTAAGGGACAGGCACCAAAGAGACATCTTGTTGTCCGTGGCACATCATTGGTGTCAGTCACTAATGATCTCCTTGACATGTTGAGTACATAGCTCAGAATGTATCAACATTACTTCTTTTTTCTATCATTATTAATGGAAGTCAGTTTAAACTTCCTGTGATAGAAACCAAGGCTTGAGCAAAGGGTTGGCTGCGTGTCTTGAGGAAGAGTACAATTACATGTTTGACCTTATTTGGATGTGGCATTTGATAAATCTGGGATAATTAATGATGGAATAATCTATGAGATTATCCATTTGGGGCCTCTGTTTTTGCAGCTTTTGTTTGTGCTTCAGCTGGTATTTCTGTTTGCTAAGAAAGACTGCAGTAGTGCCAGGGATGAACGAGGAAACAATCCTGGAGAGAAATAAAAAGAAAAAATATGTCATAAAGTAAGGGAACCTCTATAAAAGGACAAAACTGAGTGAGTGCACTGAGCATATTGGCCAAACGCAGCAGTCTGCAGATAAAAAGCCATCAATCTGCTGCAGCCCACCCAGAAACCTGAAATTCTCCCCGAAATTTCATGACCCTAATCTTCCAATAAAAACAATTCACATCTTTATCCAGAACCTCAAGCTCTCATCAGTGTTTACGTGGTTGCGTATTTTGTGTGTTTGATACGTAATGATTTTATTTAAAATTGCCATGCTCCTAACAGATGCAGTTTTAACGATCAGTATTGCTTGCAATTAGAAAGTAAATCGATTTGTTCATGTGAACTTTTAAAATACACCCAGCTAAAAATAAAAATTGGAATTACAAACTGCAAATAGAAAAAAAGCATGCAAGGAAGCGCTGAAGTGAATGCAATCAGTTCCAGATTTGAAACAGCCTCCCCACACTCAGCCCCCAGCCCCTTTCCACTACTGGGTGGTCACGGACGCATGGCTGTTACTAGTGGTTTTCTTTAGAGTCATTCCAGACTTCTATTTTCACTCACTTAAAAATGGGAAGAAACAGAGGTATTGACTTGATTTTTTACACGCTCTGCATTAAGTTTCAGAATTTATCCCTAAGGAAGCAGGGTCCTGAAATGATGGTGGAGTGTTCTCAATCAGTGGAGCAGTAGGAGTCTGGAAGAGGTTTGCAGTCAGGAGAACTTGGGCTAAAAATAACCCCTACTGTCCTTCAGGATGGAACTTGCTAGGCTTGTAGAGGGCAATATGTGACACATAGGCTCTGACAGGCAAATTCTGGGCTCCTGGGCATTAGCGAGTGATGCAGCCCACTAGCAGCTGAGTGGCAAAACACAGCAGTTGATGCCACGCACCCCTGTACAAATTTCTGGGACTTTACTCAGTACTAGCACTAGTCTTGGCCCCACGAAGCAGATGGGTGTTAGGTGAGCTTCTAGAACACGTCTGCCAGGTCAGGGTAATCCAAAAGGAAACCAGCGTGCGTGCTGCCAAGGGGCTCCGCGATGCGAACATCAGCAGTGTAAATGGAAACAACTGAAAGATGGGCTGCGAAAGTATCCTCTTGACCCAAGCTGAAGGGATAGTAGAGCCACAGACAAAGACTCCCTTCCCATCTTATGGTCAGCAGTAAAACTGACCTGTTTCAATGGAACAGCCACTGAGGATCAGCCATTCTGACCTCTGCTCCCACGCCAGCCCTCATCCGCAGTGTGTACGGAGTCAGAATTTGTATGATACAAGACTGCTGAGTGTTGTCCAATAGCCAAAAGAATATCAGCATCTGGGATTTTATGGGGTGTTTTTTTAATTCTTTGTAGGAGTATTTGGATAACATTACATGGGCTGGTGTAACATAACTAAATAATCAATTAACACCCTTTTTTTTTCTGTTCCCATTATCACATAAGCACTTGAAAAGCTATTGTATTTCTTGTCATTTTAACTTGAGTATTTCTTACCTTTCCCTTCCTAGTGCCAGAACTCTGGCGGCCACATGGTCTGTTTCACTTTCCCATTCTCAGGTGCAACTGCAACTTAGTCTGACCTCTCCTACCGAGAGCAGCAAGAGCTCAGCTTTGTGTCCCACCCATCCAGGTGTGTTGATTTGGCAAGTCCCAGCTTGAAGTTCTCCTACATGTGTGCAGTGCAAGGTTCAGGATCTGAATACTCTGCCTTACAGAGTATCAAAACCAGTATCAAGACCATCAAAACAAGCACCTGGCTGCAAGGCAGCAAGGGGCTAATCCACGTCTCCTCTGAGGAAAAGACCAAAGGGTCAAAAGAAAATGTCCTGAGAACCCAGCTTGGCTAAAGGCAAACCTGCCAGAGCCTCCTGCCCAATCCTTCTCTCTCGGCACAGGGCTTCCCGTACCCTGGATGTCAGCTTAGCTTTCCTAACACTAAAATATGTATTTTTAATGAGCTTTAGCAAGATTTCCCTGCAAATAATCTTTCTGACATTCTAGAATAAGTAGGGCACTAAATCACAATGTAATGCAGGTCTGATGTTTGGTCTGCTGGGACCTGTGAGGCTGTGGCAATGCAGTCACTTAGTTAGAATTAACCAAATCATCGGCTCGTTCACTAGCTTAATAGAAACCATTTTACTTGCAGATTGGTAACTTGTTTTACTGTTGAACCGTAAGAGTACTTGCACTTGTATACCACTTTTATACTACATATAGCATAGTTCAGGCTTCTGAAGCTGGGAAGTTACTTGTAGAATGAAGGGTTGTTGCTCAGAATTAATAAGATAGTTAAAACTGGTTTCACTATAGCCGCTGAAGGCAACCACTATGATTTAATTTTTAAATTACATATGCTTAGGAGAAGGTGGTACGCATAAGCTCCTGTGTAAAGGAATTAACGTTTTCCCAACGCTCAAGCAAACCTGCTTTGATCAGAGGTCAACCAATTACTAATATAAAAGTTTAGTGCTGCGTGGTGCCAATTTAACTGTCGTCTTTTGTGTAATGTTTATATCTCTCGATACAGTAGCTTTGAAGAACAGCACAACCAAACCGTTACAATCCTTAAAGGTCTTCTGCGCAAGTACACTAGAAGGTAACGTCTGGAGGACCATCTTCCATACACGTGCGTGGATTTTTGATAGACCCATCCCATGCACGGTTCACGGGTAATAGCGCACATACGCGAACAAGTTCAGACTCCAGCGCCCGGAGCACTGGAGGCTGCTGTGCAGATAAGGACCACACACCCAACGACCTTCACTCTCTATTTTGTCCTTCACCCAGGAACACTCCACCTCTTTTGGTGGGGGTAAAACAAATTTACTTTTCGTACTAAGACACAAATGCGAGCAGGCAAACTCACCTCTCCGGATGTAGGACAAGCGAACTGCCGATCGCTAGGTCTAGGGGCATGTATCTGTGGAAATACCACCCTAGACTTACCCAGTTTCTCGTGCTCTGTTTTTCATCGGCATCTGCTGTTGGGAAACAGGAAACCGTGCCTGATGGACTCTCACCCACTCAGAGGAACTCTAATGCAATTATACTAAGCACACAGCAAACACACATCAGTTAGCAGATGTGCGTTTAAATCTACATCTCTTTCCCAAGCCATGTGAAAGTGCCTCGCATTCGCACACAGCTCACAGACTTCTTTGCTTTAAATTTATATCGTTCTATTGAATGATTTCTGTACTTTTATATGGCCCTTGAAAATGATTTGTTTCTGCTCTATCTGTAAATCAAATATAGCTCAATCAAAAAGAAAACCGAATTTGAATCTCTTTTTGGGAGAAATAAAAATATGTTGTTCTGTTTTGAAACCTAGAATGAATGACAGCGGTTATCTTTCCCCGTTGACTTAACAGGGCCAGGATTCTACGTGCAGTGTTTCCTTTGCTCTACAGTCTCAGGATGGGAATTGTGTTTCTGTGTGTCTTTGACACCACAGAAAATGCAGTGAATCTCTGATCTTATCTGAAGCTATAAAGCGCTGTTTATGCTAAACAACAATATAATGAATGATTTTTTTCAAAAATCAGCAAATGAAGCTCAACCAGTTCTTCTAGTTGAGCTATTAGGTGCAATTAACATTCACCCTGAATTTATCCCCTTTTACTTTCTGGGACATTTTAAAAACTGAACTAAAAGGCTTCAAAAGTAACAAAAGCCTCAATTCACAATTTAAAAAAAAAAAACAAAACATGTTTAAACATATGCTTAAAACATGTCTTAAACCCCTTTTCTGAAAAGAGGTTCCTCTGAGCAATGTTAGCCATTTTCATGAAAGTTCATTGGCATTTCTCCATCTTATTATTCATAAACCACGTGATCTTGTTTCCGCTATCAATTGACTAATTCCCCAATGGCTGAAACGCAACAGTTACAAGTGCGGCCCCAGACCTGCACGGGCTGGCACATCCACAGAGACCGTGGCTCCTGGACAGGCAGGGATTGCTGATGCAAGACTTCGACCATTTGAAAGTGGCGCGGGTTTTTGGTTTTCCCATTTGATCTTCCTGGCTCCATGGGCCTTAAGCAAGTTTATGGTTTGTGAGTTTGCTGTATGGTTATTATTTATTTGGTAATAAGCTTAAGCAGTTGAATGTGTCAAATGGGAGACCTTTAGGTTTGAAATATAATGTGCATCGATGAACATATAAGCAAAATTATGTATATTTACCATATTATGAAACTAATCATAAGCCATATAAAAATGTTATACCAATGCCTATGAATGGTATTATGAAATGAATCTTAATCTGTGCAAAAATAAGTGATTCTAATACTTGTTAATTTTTCCTACTGTGAGGTATTGCTTTTCTTATTTTTGTTGTTGCGAAACTTAAAACTACTTAGGCTGAAAAGATCCACGGCACACATCTACCTAGGGCTGCTATTTTATTGAAAAGTTTTCATGAAGTAAGTTCATTTTGATATTGTGACCAAGGAAGAGCATGTCTAACCCACGTTAACAGCACCACCACCTTTTACAAGCAGCTCTGCTGGGAAGCTGCTTTGTTGAAGCACGGACCGGAAATCTGATAGCCCAAAAAACTGCATCTCTGTGAAAATTTCCCATGATGTGACCAAGTTATTGATTTCTGAAATATTGAATTTCACATGTGTTTGGGGTTTAAGGTCTGGCGTTCAGTGTTTTGGAAGACTAGGAACTGCCCACCAGGCTCTGCTTGTTCCACCTCCAGAGTGACTGATGGTGTTTCATCCCCTTGCATCTTTGGGTACGTGGCTGGCTGATGCGCAGGACATGCCGAGGAAGCACGATCCAGCCTGGAGCTGCAGCGTTTCCCTGGGCTTGCACTTCTTGACCGTTGAAGGCTGCCGCAATACCAAGAACAGTGTCATACTGTCTGACGAGAGAAAATCTTTTTTCTTATATATTAAAAATGTATACTTCAAGTAAATATGTGCAAAAAATATTTTTACAGAATGCCAAGCTTAAGGTTTAAATAAAAGAAATGTTTTACTAATATAGTCTAAAGACTGCTGGGGAGACATTTTAATCTTTCCACGTAAGTTAATCATATAGAACTTTGGATTTAATAATTACTCCTCAATTTGCTCATAGCTGTTTTATAGCCGTTTAATCTCTTGATTCAAGACTCTTAGCTTACCTGGGTTAGAGCTATTTTCCCTATTTGCTGTTTATTTTAACTAGGCAGAAGTCCAATCCCCTCTTCACCTTTAGTCTGCCACAATAAAGAAGCCAATCTTTTCTGGCGTCCATACGTGCATCAGACTTCTCTGCTCCCTTGGGGAGTAACTCTTCTCTAAACCTGTGCTAGTCTGAATTAATCTTTCCTGAAAATGGATGTCTAGTATCCCAGGTTTTTCACTAGTATCCTACCAGGGTCTTGTATAACAGTATGAATGATTTCCACAAGCTCTGTTGAAAAAAAAACCTTAATTGGTCTTAGAATCATTATGATTTATGAAATTATTAAACTTGTAGCTTTCTTTGGCTGTAGCACCTTGATAGATTATAATCTTGCTGTGACAGACTTGTATATCCAGACTGCTCCATCTGCCTTTGTCGTTTATAACCACTGCACACTTATCCCACAGTGACGATGATTACTGCTAATCTGTACAAGCTCGGACTTGTACTTTGTACTTCCTTATCCCCATTCATACGGTAACCCGGTTCTCCTTGTACGTTATCCCAATCCTCCTCTCTATCAGCAGTGCCTCTTTGTGCTGCGAGCAGATTTCCTTAATATGCTTCCAAATCATTAATGAAAATACTAAATAAAAACAATGCCAAGACAAATCCTTGCATGACTTCACTGTGAGCTTCCCTCTAGACCAAACCTTCTCTGTGCGTCACTAACCTCACAAACACTATGATGTTCCCCATCTTCTCCAGTTTAATTAATCATTTCCTATGCGGCACTTTATCAAATACTTTGCTGACCTCTAAATACTTCTTTTTTGTTTTTCTAGAGAATTTTTTATCTTATCTAATGCAGCATTTGAGTTACTTGGCCACAATACGCCTTCTGTAAAGCCAAGAGTGTATTTGTCCCGCGTACCATTTACTTCCATCTGTGCATTATACTGCCTGAACTGACGAGGATCAAAGACATTACTTTTTACCACTCTGATCTAATTTTGTTTGGAAAACTTTGTTGTTATTATTAATAGTACCAAAGGTACCAATGGTATCATCTGTGCCTTCGGTGTGTCAGGGGTTTAGAGCTGTGGGTGCCAAAACTGAAGGTCGTTTCCTGGCTTTGCTGGCTCGTCTTGTCTTTCCCTGCCTGCGCCTGTTTCCAGCAGACGACTTTTACAGACAATACGAAGTCTGAAGTATGGAGCACGTACAGAAGAGTCCCTGCTGTGGGACACCTGTGAGGTTTGCAATATTTTATAGCTCAGTAAGAGCCATGTTTTCTCTTACGCACTACCTTGGGCAACAAATGGTGCGGAGTCCGGGAGGAATGGTTTCTTATCAAATAGTTTTGCTGTGAATGGAAAATGAAGTTCCTGCATCCTTCAAATAACAGCACGCACTTCTCTCAGCTAAGGCTGATGCTTAATTTCATGCCCATTTGCTTCAGAGGCAGCGTCTGAGACTGGTAACGTTCTTTTTAAGGCTTGAGATCTAGTTGCCTCTTAACGGATTAAGGAAGGAAGGATCTTTTCGTACCCCTCCTTATAAAACTCTCCCCCTCCCCAAGCCAAGAGACAGAAGATTACCTCTCAAATTTAAATGCTCCACTTCAAGAAAATGCTCCTTAATAAAAACCAATATTCCGTGAGGGNAAGGAAGGAAGGATCTTTTCGTACCCCTCCTTATAAAACTCTCCCCCTCCCCAAGCCAAGAGACAGAAGATTACCTCTCAAATTTAAATGCTCCACTTCAAGAAAATGCTCCTTAATAAAAATCAATATTCCGTGAGGGTAAAAGAAAGTCAGTTGTGTTTGCTGGCTCTACAGTCTGCCAGAACACGTGCTCAGTAATATATTCTGAGCTGGATATGCTCACCTGTAGACTGTCAGAATAATTACTACTTGGGTGCCTGAACTGTCATTATTAAAATAATGGTGTGCTTAGTCATTAGAAAGCAAAATTAATCCAATTCCATTTCAAGTCCTAAGTTGGTGACTTTGCAGAAAGCCCACAGATTGACTTGAGAAGTTTACTAAACATAAGTAATGTAAGTTCTGAACTGATGAACTCCCAGGGCCAAAACGCCCATGTGTACCTATGGTACAAGGGGAAAAGAAAAAAGTCTCATGGCACAGGAAAGCCCGGTGGATTCAAGGCCACTGTTGCCACTACAATGGAGTATGGGCTTTGAGGATTGACTACGTGATATCAGAAGTCAGAGCATGCTCTGCAGTACAAAAGAAAATAAAACACTGCCTAGAGAATACATCAGATTAGGCAGTCTTATGAAGTATTGTCTCACATTAGAAAGCGGCCCACATTCAAGTAGTAAAATAATAGATAGATATGAAGGGTGTGATAAGCACTTTAGTTCCTGGTGGTTTGTTCTGCATTAAGAACAGGCGTGGGGAGGCAGAGAGCAGCACTTCTTTCCAGCATTGCACCCATTTCAGCCTTGCACTCACCTATGTTTCTAAAAAAAATTGTATGAACTCTGCACTTCCTAAGACTAAATCTTCCCTCAGTAGCTTACTTTTTACTAAGTTTTCAGGCCACTGAGGTCAAAATAGTGATATGACAAGCAAGCGCATAGAATCCCGATACCCAGAGACCTGTGATGGCACCTGAAGCTCAGCATTTGCTTGACAAACAACCGAAAGCTATCCTTGCTTTGGGAGGAAAGGAAAAAAAGTGAAAACATGACCCAAGTGTTAAAGATGCTGAGATGCATGCCTGGGTCAGCAAGCAGACATCACGAGAATTGGGGGACTCAAACATCTCGCCCTGGCCCCCAGAGCAGAGGTGGATCTACAGTGAGGAACAGCCTGGCTGGGAGTCGTAGCACTCCTGCGCTCTTGCAGTTGGTTTCCCTTCAGCGAGTGGCTGATGAAAATCTCTGGTGCCCTGGGCTTTTCCCTGGGGTGTACTGCTCCATAGACTGACATGGGCGAAGAACGGTAGCAAACGTCCTCCTGCCACAGCACCAAAATGGGATGCTGCTTCTATGCTTCTTTCTTCTTTACTTTGCTCAGCAGTAAAACCATTATTAGCATCAACACTGAAATCACATCAATGGGCACTGGAGATAGAGCCAAGATAAGAAAAATACATTCTAGCCCTTGCTGCTGATAAGAGCAGGCTTCACTATAGAGGAGATTCAGTCTTTTTTCCCCAGCCTTTCAGAATTTTCTTTAAAACCATCAGGACTACAGACATTCCCCACCACCACCCCCCCCCAGCTTAATGAATAAAACAGAATGAAAAGCTGCAAAAAGTGCCTTGTTTAGAACCCCAAGGGCTGTGTCATCCGGAATGGTCAGCTGGGCCTCAGTGGGTTACTGTGGCCTCAGTACACACGGGCATAGTGAAAAACTGGACCAGTTAAAAATTATTATTGTCACTAACACATTGCTATTGAAAATTTCTTTCCAATATTTCTGCTAATCTATAGGTCCTGTGTAAAAAGGAACTGTAGAACAAATGTCGTGAAAAGAGGTGACACAAGAGCCACTCCTAACGCTTTCCTCCACGGACCAGACGGGTGACCATCATTCCCACAGACACGTTCACCCTCACTAGCACTGGGGTCAGCAGCGGCCCCGGGGTAACGCTCGGTCTCCTTGTGCAGGCATTCTTGAGCAGCTGGCACTGAAACCCGGGCAGGCTACCCTGGAGTCAAGCCCCACGCTAGTGACGTGAGGCCAAATGCACCCCCGTGCCCGCACTGCGGCGCAGACAGTGGGTGAACTCACTCAGCGTGAAGTACGAAACATTACAGCAGGTAGACATGCATACATGCATTAGTATCTTCTGCTTTAGACTGGAATTAGCATGAGTAACCAAGCATAAGCAGTCAAATATTCAACCTCTGAAAGTTAAGTTCAGATTTAGCAAGTAAATTAGATGGGGCAGTAACTTCACCTTCCAACAACAAAAGCTTCTTAAGCTGGAAGCTTAAAATTTGCTATTATGGCCTTATTTACCTAACTGTAAGCTCATACATTTTACAATGTATTAATCAGTCTGGATAATCCTGTCTCGAACCCAAATGACAGAATAACTGGTGTAGCTATATGTCTGGAAAGATTTTAGCCTTACCTGGAGAAGAGTTTTCCCACCTACAATAATATGATGAGCATGAACACCAGAGCCTTTGAAGTCAGGCCAGTGGAGAAAAAATGCCAGTTTCTGCAAGATCTTGGCATGCATCCAGTCATTTATATCAAATTACAAAATATTTTGAAGCCTTCGCCTTAGATTTTCAATCTATGAACAACTACTAATAGGCTTTATAAACAAAGATCTTATTTTCAACGTTTTATACAGCAACGCAAATCTGGTGCTAGGATTAAGTAGCAGATCAACAGAAATGCGTTAAAAAGTGAAAATGTAATTCAGAACAAAAAATCAGAGGGAATTCCAATCCACCTCGAAACAATGTGTGCAGAGAAACAGGCTAATCTGAATAGGCAAATTATTCCCTGCAGTTATTTGTCCAGCTCCATTAAAGTCACACATTTAACAGTTGCGAATTACTGTGCATATACGCTGCATTATGCCAATGATAAGACACTGCTGGCCATGCATTTCAAAACCCTAATCAGGATCAAAATCTGGATTCTTTTAATTTCTCTTTTTTGTAAACTCACCTACATGAGCAACTTCTTTAATTTTGAGCATACTGACTTATTTATAAAACGGGCTAATAGCCATACCTTTTATTATTAAAACTCCTTTCGTTGGGAAGTGATTTGAACGCACGCATACGCAAAATGCATATACACGTGTAACTTATGGAGGAATTATTACTGTATCACTCTTCATCTAAGACACCTTGATGTAAGTGAAAGCAAAAAAATGATGCAACTGAGACTGTCACTCCGTTACAAAAACCAAAAAAGGCTCACTGGTAAGGACTAAATACATTTCTTTTAAACAGGCTCATTAGTTTTGTACCAGGACATGGAGAGCTTTGGAGGTTATGTGCTTGGTTTACTGCTGTATATATATCGACACATCCCAGTGTCCAAAGTGTGAGCTGTAAAGCTAAGAAGATAATTTAATCCTCTTTTTTTTATGACAATTGTTGAAAATTCAGTTTATACAGGTTGTGATTGATCACTTGGGATGGCTGATGGTGAATCCACCACATGACTTGATGGCACTGAAGAGGCAAAACTGAGCCTTCATCAATGATAGCTCATTCTTTTTAAAAAACCAAACCAAAACAAACCAAAACAAACTACAAAAACTTATACTTGAAAAATCACTTGTGTTCTGCTTTACATTAGAAACCCAGAGAGCACACACATGGTTTTAAAGTTTCTAAATCCACAGAAAAAGAAATGGATCGAATGAAAACAAAACAGATTCTCTGAAAGACATTTTTATTTTCTTCCTAAGTGGCAGAAACTAAATAACAAAAAAGCCACGCACACAAAAATTAAATGTAAATTCAACAGCTAGGACAGTTTACAAATCACTTCTGTAGCCCCGAAGCAGGATAAAAGGAAATAAATATACTTCATGGTTGGTAACCTATTAACTGACACCAACTGTTGCAGCTGCAAATAAAACAAATGCATGATAAGATTAGATACGTTGATTGCACCTGGCCATCTGTAAATTGCTGCTTACCATAAGAATCACATGCTTTCTACTAGTCACTCTGATAAATGCAGGGTAACTGTTGTCAGTGGGGTTTTTTCCTTTGGTACGTCATAGAGGAAATACTAAGGAAAAACTTGTATGCAGCGGATTTGTTTTTCTAGTTTGTGCAAAGTTTGCCCGGTATTTTCCTGCTTTGAAGAAGTTGAATAAAGGAGACTACCTCACCAGTGTGGACCGAACAACTCAGCCGAATGTGTTTATCTCAGATGGAGAGAGAGAGGAAAAGCACTCTGTAATGAAATTGCCTTCAGGACTGCAAAGGCCTTGCAAGACTTTCTATGGTTTTGAAGAAAGATACTTTATAAATAGAAGTTAACATACTAACAGCTACAGCAGTCACTTTTTTCCCCTCCAGGGAGTCACCAACAGCTCCTGAGTAACAGCTCCCCTTATTTTTAGGCTAGAGAAACCACACAAAAAAGGGGAGGCTCATCACATGCACGGCATTCGGATGCTGCTTTGCCTACTCATGAGTGGGCATGAAAACGCTGCCAAGCAGAGGGCGGCTGTGAAGAACGGCATGGGGCTGTCGCACGGACCAAGGCGTGCAAACTTCTGGCACATCCCGGAAAGAAGCAGCCACCCCCTCGGAGCTCCTGTCCCGCTCTCTACGGTGCTGTTGGGGTCAGCGTCTCCCCAGCAAGGGCAGCTGAGCACCTCACGGGGCAACAAACCCGTCTCAGCCAAGGGGCGACAAGGGCTGGGAAGTGCCCTGAGAGCAGCCGCTCCTCTATGGCAAGGCTATGCCCTAAGCTGGTGGGCCACCGGCTGCCATTGCTGGGTACAGGACCGCAGGGTACCGCTCCCCAAACCAGCAGGAAGTTTTCCTGCTTTATCGTGGGAAGATGCAACTGAGCGCTTCTGCCTGAGAGGCTTCTGAAGGATCACCACCCCTGGGTAAACTTTCCAAATCTGCAACCAGACCACATACTTGCAAGTCGATTTGAAGGATTTAAAACCAGAATGGTAAATAAGGAACTCTCTCCAAACATGGTGGTTTGACTGTTGGGTTTTTTGACTCCAGCTAGATAACTATTCTGTACTGCATTAACCAAACCTGAAAAACAGCTCTACCATCTTGCTGAAAATGTACCTGTGCTACCATTTGTCCTTGTTACAAATGACAGTAAGTGTCAGCTATGCAAGTCTCTTGTTTAAGTAATGGTATATCACATGCAGCCGGTTTATGTATGCATACAATATTACAGTCTTCATTAAACAACAGATTCCACTGCTCCTGTCAGTGTGTGCTTAATATAGTGCTGTTGCTCTGCATTCCAGAAGAAGAACAATTGCAGGCAAAAAATTGTAAATACAATCAAATGTCTGAGTTGAAGGCTCACCATGGCTGTGAGATAGTCGGGTGTCAGATATCCTTTCATGGCTGGATTTGCTTGGAAATCTGTGAGCAGTCCAAAGAGCAGTCAGCCACCACTTCTGCTCCCCTAGTTTGCAATAATTTTGGCATTACATGTCGGGCTTTTCTGAGAAGCAGCTTCAAGCCCGTTTAACATCAGGACGTACAGCAGCATGCATTCTGAAACCTCAGTTACTGAATATAGATATGAAGTATATAAGATTGCAAAATACGTCAGCATATTTCTATGTAAAAACAGCAGAGCTTCTTCCATTTATAGCAGTAAAGATGGTATTATATTTCTGGGATAAGAAAATGGAAAAACAAAAACAGATTACTTGAGAAAGTTTAAATGATGCATGATTTTTACCTTCATTGGTAGGTGAGCAATTTAGCTGCTCACCTGCTCTGTGTGATTCTGAAGATGAAATCAATAAATTTCCCATAGGTAAATTTTTGCAAGATTGGACTGAACATGAGTTATGCGCTGGGTGAATGCTGTTCAAATTTCCTTTACCTGATTAAAAACAAATTAGTGCAGAGGTTATATTAGAGCAATGCTGAGGCTGAGAGCAGGGAAGCGGAAAGTTCAAGATGTGAAAAGCCGTGGGCTGGTGAAGCTACACAAAGGAACCAAAAGTCTGCTGGCACCCGCCTTGCGGAGCCTTCACTCCAGGAGGGAGCTGGGAGCTGAGCTGCACACAGACAAGTGGTGGGACAAGTGCAGGGTGGGACGTATCTGCACCGCAGTCCGTTCCCAGCTGCTGTGTAAATACGTCCAAGAACTGGAGCCACGCTTGACTCACAGCTGATGGGACACATCAAGGGTGAAAACTTAAAGCCACTAGTATTGCTTCTGGTACCCAAGATGCCTCATTTACAGCTAGCTTATGTGTTTGTACACTACACCACAGTCTGTAGTGTACATCTAGCCTAAAAAGCAAGTGTCTCCAACGTCTATTTCTATAGGAACTTGATATTTTTCTGTCTTTTTAGCTCTGTAGTCTAAATATTGGGTTTTTTCCCCAGTGGTCTCACTACTTGCATCTGCCAGTTACATTTTTTTTTTCTCCTTTTTATATGTACAGGGAGAAAAGGTCATACACAGAAGTCTTCAGTACAATGCTTATGCATGTGCATGTGCTTGTATCAGCAACACACTGTGGTGCCTCAGAGATGTTTCTCGACAGTCACATACCTCTGGAATGAGCATTACTTACACACCGGGTGTTAGATACACAAGATGGAGCGTTATATCCTGGTTACTTCCAGCCAGAGCAAAACATCTACCCTGGGAACCACGTAACTTCCGTTCCACACCGGCAGAGGCACGCAGAGGTACTTTGTGTGACAGGGGTGAGAGCATGAGGAAAACCATAAGATCTTCATTGAGACAAAGTGCATGCCTCAACTTCCACCCCACACCGGGGCGCACGTGGGCAGCTGGTGTTTATTCCAGCCCTGAGGTTAAAACAGTTGGCGTGTGGGTGTGTCGCAGCAACCACCCACCCACCGGCACCGTTACCTTCCACCTCGGAGCCTCTGCAAAGACCAGTTACAGGGACGAGCGCATGAAGGAGTAAGTCTCAGGCTCCTGATAGAAACAGGTGCCACGAAGTCTGAGCAAAGTTGGTCTAAATGTCAACTTT
The DNA here is from genome assembly GCA_013398225.1 of Steatornis caripensis. Lineage (NCBI taxonomy): Eukaryota > Metazoa > Chordata > Aves > Caprimulgiformes > Steatornithidae > Steatornis > Steatornis caripensis. Next base: position 114,379 of record VZSC01001146.1, on the reverse strand, counting down.
CTGTGTTATTTGGGTGGCGCTTGGGTTGTGAGGCCATTTTAAGGCATCTTATTTGATACCTAATTGTGTAAGTTATAGTTCTGGGCAGACTGTTAGCTGGGGGGAGTTGTCCCACGGTCAAGTATTAAAATAGAAGGGGTTTTTTTCTTTGAATGAAATGGGAGTAAGCATAGACTAATGGGATGTGCATAGTCTTTCCTGAAAACAAGGATATTTTCTGGTATATAATAAGATTTACACCTCAAATTTCTCAGGCAGTCCCAGTGAACCAAACTAATGGCTGTTTAGCAGATAATCTTTCTGTGGAAATGCTTTAAGTAACAGGAGTGCAATATATTTCGCATTTTTCAACTGCTATATTTATAATCCACAATTACTATACATTGACATCCTCTTATACAGTATTTGATAGATCGGTAATTTTATAAAGCAAAATTCAATGGTTCAGGTTTTTTATTAATTTCTGACAGATAAGACACCGGACCGTGTGTTGGTGAAACACACGAGCTGAGGATTAAAGTTTTGGAATAATATATGGAAAATGCCTGATTTTTGTAACACAAAACAGTGTGTAATACTCTAGCTTCCTGAGGTTCCATACAGACAATTTGTTATTTCTGATAGCAATTTATCAAACTTAAATACAGACTCTATAAAGCAATGCAGATTCAGAACTCCTGCCTCACTTGAGCACACCTGCACATTAAGATTACTCATACATACGCTTCTTGAGTGTGACAGCTAAATCAGGATTACACAGAGTAGCGTAGAACTTTACCACCCTTTTCTGACATTCTGTCCAAAAAGATATAATTCTCAGGAAAAGTAACTTTTGAAAAAAATATTTAAAAAAAAAAAGATTTTAATATTAAACCAGTAATCTTAGTCTGCACAAGAGGCGTAAGCGTGGCAGATGACAGAGACTGTAGAATAGACCCTGGCAAGTACAGAACAGTATCATTTGAGCAGTCTATTCAGAAAAGATTCAAAAAAAAAAAACCTACTCACTAATTGTCACACCACCACCATCATTAAGAACAATTATATGGAAGGAAACCAGGAAGAAAGCCAGACTTGTATTTGTCCTGAGCACAAAAGGAAAAAGATTGTAAGAAAACTGCTTTTTGCCCTCATTCATTTGCCTCTTCCCACCAGAACCTGCTGTTGCTTTTTCGACCTGTGCATCAGAAACAACAAATCAGAAAAGTTAAGCAAAATTTGTTTGACAGGAATTAATCTGTTACGTCTGAAGAACACAGAGCTGGACAAGGGGGGGGTGAATTTTTGAGTACAAAGGCAATTTTGTGATCAAAAATACTAAACGCTGTCTAAAGTTGAAATATTGGAAAATGGCAGGTGACTCTTAAGACCAATCTTAATGGCTGGTTTTAGTCACAGTTATTTCCATGCCTCGGGACATCCTAAAATTAAAGACATTTGAAATAATCACAGTTATTACCGCCACCATTCCGTTCTGAACAGTAAACAGCGTTATTTGACGACAGGCTCCTCTGGAGTCTCTGCAGAAAGCCTCCAGAAAGCTTATACGCCTGGATCTGCCTGGGTGACAGTCTTCTGGTGAGTCAAAAGCCAGGTGATGCTCCAGAGTTTCTCTACCTCTGCCAGAACCGTCTTAGAGTACACAGATAACCCTAACTGTCCACAGGTTGCCAAAGGCATTTTCTTTAGAGTTGGATCCCGTTGATAAGCATCCATGCATAACCCAGAGATTACCAAAAAAAGACAACGATCACAACTAAATCCTAGCAAGATCTGTTGTTGTTGTTGTTGTTGTTATTTAGTTACCTTGAATATATCACTCAAGAAATAGTCTTGCAAGAAACGAGTTAGAAGACTTCGATTTTAGAACAATCCTTTTTTCTCCATGCTCAGGAATTACCTTAGACTTCCTTTCCAGGGGTACTAAGTGTAAGGAACATTTTGCTTAACACAAGAAGCCATTCATACACAGAAGTAAATAGCGTGCAATATCCCACTAAATGATCTTTGAAAACAACCCAAATTTAATTCAATGCACTGTGGTTTTGTAGCTCCGTCTTATCAACGATGCTAAAGTCTGGATGACATCATGATGTTGTGGAAGTGGGCGGAAATATTACTGCATTCTTGGTACTATGTGGGCTTCTGCTGAACTGTCTTCTCGCAGCTGTTTGCTCGCTCGTAGAGATGGCAGGAAAAGATGAGCTGAACGTTACGAGAGTGGTAGCGATAAGCTTGTAGGAGAAGGCACGGGAAGGCGAGAGCAGGTAGGAAGGACGAGTACAGATGGCTGGGAGGGAGCATAAGGGGCAGAACAGAGGAGCACGCTCCAACAGTGTGGTGGTCCGGAGGAGCGGGGCACTCTGTCCCCAATCCTTCCAGAGGGAGAAAGGCACAGCAATGCCCGAGGGCTGGCTGCAGGCACGCACCAGCCGCTGCTCCCCTCCTCTGCCTCTCCTCTTGGGCTACCCTTCCCAGGGCGGCCTTTGGGGTGGCCTTCACGGCAGCTGCAGCTCATGAATATGCAATCTGCTGCTACATATGCAGCCGACCGGTAATTCCTCTTCAACCTCGTGGCTATGTTGCTTTTCACTCTGCAGAAAAGACTTGCCAAAACAGCTTTAAAAACGGAGTAAAAGCTTTTCTTGTATGAAGCTTTTTTGAAAAATAATTTACTAAAATCTCATAGGATTTGATAGGGGTTGCAATTCTCCTGTTAAGTAAACGCAAACAATGTGTTTTCCAAGCTTCTTTTTCATTTTTTTAATAGAGCTTTTTGAACTTATGTTATTCTTAGAGAACAAGTTTAAACTTAAAAATTCACTGAAGTGGATAAAGGAGAGGAGGTATTATCATATTTTCTTATTAAAAATCTCTGCAGAGTTGTTTCTGCCTTCCCAAACCAAACATTTCCATATAAGTGATTAATATCTGAATTAATATAAATATGTATACGCAAATGGCTTCTTACCTACTTATTGTGTTAAATGAGCTAGAAACGTCTTGGCGTTCTCATAACAAGAGCACTGGGTATCTGTGTGAAGGCTTGTATTCGAGTAAAACGCAAGGGAGCATATATTTTCGAAGGAAACAATACCGTACAACTTTAGGCAACAGATTTTTCACTGCTAAGTAAATCATATCCTCTATAAAACACTTCCCAGCAATAAAAGTTCTTCTCAACAACACTGTCGGGGAGAGTTCAAAGTGTTCATGAATAGAGGTACTCTGTGGATTGGAGTGATGCAACTTCCAACCAAGTTTTCTTCACGAAGAAGGAGGGCTCACTTGCGTGTCTCGGTTTATGCCTCTGATCCTTAAGCACGCTCTTCTTTGATCGTTAATATCTGCTGTCATCATGTTATTTTAAAAGCCAGGGCTTTTTTTCCCCCTTAATGGCAAGTGTCTCATCAACTTTTGTTTTCCTCGAATCGAAACAGGCAACAGAAAGATGGTGGGGAAGGTGTTCTTTAGCAGCGCGCCTCCGCTGTGGCCTTGTCATCTGCAATTCAAGAAGGCTAAAATCACCCCGCTACGCCTATTTAAAACACGGCACGGACTGCCAAGGCAAAATAGACATTATGGAGATGAATTTTGGTCGCAGGCAGAAACACACTCCGAAGTAGCACAGAGGGTTTTTTGTTTAAGGAAAGTAAGATGCCGCCGTTGCCCACGGCGTAGAGGCCTGTGACCCAGCGAGGTGAGGCGGGATGTCCCGGGGATCGCCCCCGTTAGCCGCAGTATTTCCTCTCGGCTGGACGAGTGTCGTCCCCATCCCGCCCCCCTGCAAGTTACCGCTCGGGACGTGCCCGGGTGCGGGCGCCGCTTCCTCCCTGCGGGCCAACACGCCCCACGCGCGTTGAGTCCCGCGGGGGCGCCGCC
>VZSC01001146.1:79462-101333 GCA_013398225.1 Steatornis caripensis | reverse complement strand
TTTTTTTTTTTTCTTCGGGAAGGAAATAAAATCAGCTGGAACTGAACCCTAACACCGGGCTGCTCTTGTCATCATTCCTACGTCCCCGGCCCCCTCCGGGCGGGGTTTTCTCGCCGCCCCCGCCCCCGGCAGCGGTGCCCGCGGAGCGGCGACCCGGCCCGGCCCCGCCGGGAGGAGCCAGGGGAGGGGCGGCCGCTGTGCCGAACCTCCCCCCCGGGGGCCGCCGGGGAGCGCCGAGCCGCGGCGGGGGAGTGCTGCGGGGCCCGGGCTCGGCGGCTGTGTGCGGTCGGGCGGCCGGCTGCAGGTGAAGGGGGCGGGAGGGGCCGGCGGTGTGGGGTTCGATAGCAGCGGGCAGTGCCCCTTCCCCCCCTCCCCCGCCCCGGGGCAGCTCGCCCTGACGCCGCGGGTTGAGGTTGTTCTCCGTTTTACGAGATTTGTTTTGTTTTGTTTCCTTGCTGCCCTGGCTTTTCGGGTGAGGGCCGCCGGAGCGAGCGAGTTACCGGGCCCGGGCAGCAGTGGGGCCCCGCTGCCCACCCCCCCATCCAAAATAGTTTCTCCGGGGCAACTTGAATGAAGTCTTTGTAATGCAAAAGCGTTTGCAAACGGCCGGCCATCAGCGCCGTTCGCCGTGTGAATGTGCGGGGCTGGGGCCCGGGGGGCTCAGGGGGCCCTGGAGAGGGGGGAGGTGTCCTTGCCCCCACCTCCCCGCTGGCAGCCGGGGCCAAGGCCGGCGACCCCCTTGGGTTTCGACCTCCCGGGTGCCCGTCTGCCTTCCCCTCCTGCCTACGGATATGCATCGTACCTTGAACAGTGTTTTGTAAACCGATTAAAGCATCCCACCGACATAATGGTTTCACTTAGCTGTTAATTTACAGCTGGCTTTGAGCCATAAACTCTTTTCCATGAAAAAAGAGCAGCAAACGAAAAGAGACGTTGTGCCCGCTGTTCCGCACAGCCACCGGCACAGGAGGTTAATGTTTGCCCTGCCTTATCCCCGCGAATTCCTGTGTTGTATTTGCCACGCAAAAAAAAATAAAAAAAAATAAAAAAAATCCCCCGTCAGCAGCTCCACGCCCCCCGTTGCCCGGGAGGTTTCCCTGTCGGCCCCTTTGCATGCAGCGCCTTTCCTTTCCGAGGCCGTTTGCAAATCCGGCGTCTCTGCCCGCGGCCCCGGCCCGCCGACGGCACCGGGCGCCGGGGCATCCCCGCCGGGGCGGTCGGTGCGAGGGGGCTGCGGGGGGTGTGCGCCCGCACCCTCCCAGCCTGAGCACGTTGCCGTGCCCGGGTGGTGCGGTTATCGATAAACGTGCTCTCGGCACTGAGCACAGGTCGAAACGTGGGAAGGAAACGGCCGGCGGTGGTGACCAGACGGGTGGCAGCATCGAACTGCAGCCATTTGCAAGGCGACAGGCTTGGACTGCGGCCCCGCCGCAGCCCGGCTCTCCAGGCCTGTTTGCCGTTGGCTACAGTTAACTTGAGGGGTTTTACGGTTTCCTGCGTACGTTGGTTTTGTTCGCAATTATAATTAAGTCCACTGTTGCCAAACGGATCGTTTCTCTGGGGGCTCTGGTGGCACAAGTTGTTGCCGCTGGATAGCTAAGTGGAAGTTAGGCTAAAATACGTGTGTATTCACGCAGTGTTACGTATGTGCATATATACATAAATGCAAAATATTCATATGTTCCTTGCTGCCTACAAGATGGAGTAAGGCGAGTACTCGGAACTAAGCCACACAAGCATGTATCACCAAACGTACTCCTTTTTTCTTTTTTTTTTAATGGACCATATTTCCAATAAAATTGTTTTGGAATGAAAAGTAGTAGCCCTTCAGCGAATTTGAAAGTTTGCAAATTTATTGCAAATATTTTTTAATGAAGAACTGTGTTAAAAGGAAACTAGGTTTTAGGAATCACAACTGGTGTCTGACCATAGGTTTGCCTAACACCGGATCCCGTCTTGGACGTGGGCCAGAGTGGTGGGTGCCTGTGGAGAGGTGCATTTCCACAGCATGCTGAAATCTCCAACTCGAGATTGCTCTTGCTGTCGTTTCCTCCTGCTGCCCTGCGGCTGCTGCAGGGGCCTCTGCCCCAGCCCCGCTCCTGGAAGCTGCAACCATGCTCCTGCAAACAAGGCTAAACAGAATTGCTCCTTACCTGGTGTGCCTTCACCTGGCCTCTGGTAAATCAGCATTTTAGAGACTTCTTACAGCCACACATGGTCGTTGTCACCAGTGGCTCCCACCCGCTCCGTTGATTTATGCAATCCTCCATGGCGTCCTCTTCCTGCTTGTGGCCTCTGCAACACCTTGTAGTGATGCTAAGTGAGTTTGTTTGTGTGCTGAGTGAAAAAACCAAAGTTTCTATTTTCTGTTTTAACTTCGATTTTAACAAATAATTTTGTTCATTCTTATACTGTGACAATTTTGTCTCTTCTTCGTCTTTTGCTAAGCCACTCTTTTTTATAGCTGTTTGCTGCTTCCCCATCAGCCCATTTCATAGTGCACAGAGATACAGACAAGAATTGAAGACTTAAATGAAAAATCGCCATAATAGGCTCCATATGTGTCTCACTAAAATTTATTTTCAATAGACCATGCTTCTTTGTAAATCATTAATTTACCTGCAAATTAGATGAGGACTGTTCACCTCAGGAGCGTATCTATAATCTTCAGTAATCAGGTCTGCCTCTCGTGTGTGTCATTTCATTTCCTTCCTTGGGAACCAGTGTGTGATGTGACTGCATGCATAGACTGCATTGTATTTGCTTTCTTTTCCAGCACCAAAACAGGGTTCCCTGGGAGTCCGCAATGCTAAACACCTTTACAAGCTTCATATTCCCGTGTTACACTTCAGCAGATACGGCCTGGCTGGGCAGAAAGGACAGTCCCGGGCTAGAGGCCTCTCCTTTAGCTGTGGTGACATACACCTGTGTGATGCATTACACCGTAGCAGCCATATGAGTGCACAGCCTTTTGTTGGCTGATCCACTCCCTCACCATCCTCTGCCACATCTGCTGCTTCAAGAAAATAGGAAAAATGGGAGGCTAGAGCGTAACCCACCTCTCAAGGGCTCTTTATTCTGCGTGTTGGATCTAGTTTTTGAATGCATTCGTAAGGGTTAATTTTTCCTGTGGAGTAACTCCACAAACGTCTCTGAAAAGCTTTGAAGACATTAACAAGGTATTACAATGTGACCTTCTGAGTCTACACATGTTGCGATCATCTTGACATGCCGGAGTTCAAAAATTATTATCCACCTCCTGCCATGTCAACCTCTCCTCTCCAGGGTCCTTGAATGAGCTCTAAACATCAGCAAAATATGAAATTTTGCCACCAACACGAGGAGAAGAACTGTGATTGTCTCTGAGATGGTTGTACAGGGACACAAGAGGTAAGTGGCTTATTCAGGACTTCATTAATTACCCAGTCAGTGCATTGTACATAAGCATCGCAAAGCAAGAAGCAGCGTTTACTGAACTTGTAGTAACCAACTTACCAGAATTAAATCCCCTGGAATATAGTTTAGGCATAACTCATAGGCATGTCCAAGCAGCATTTCCTAATACATCTTTGGCTTCGTTATACTATTCTGACTCACTTCCTATGCCGTTTTTCCTAGCAGTACAGTAACTCCTGGTATCCTTTCTCCCCGTTTACTCGCTCCTCCATGGTTTTGCAAATTTTAGTTCTCCTCCCGTGTGGCAGAAGAATGTCCCCAAATTCCAATGGCTGCTGTTACATCTCCCCTTTTAAGTGAATTTACCTGAAGCAAAGGGCAACGTAACAGTGGCTAGTGGTGGGGTGACGTTCTTTGGTTTGTGGCAGAGGAGGTTATCGTCCGTAACCCAGCCTTGATGCCATTTGTTGACAGCTAACAAATGCTGACCAGTCTCTTCACGCAGCCCTGTGAGTCCCATCCTTATCATAGGCAGGACTTGCAGAAGCAGGAGCAAGACTGGCGGGTCAGATGCAAGGGGCCCATATGGATCTTTCAAAATGACAGGAATTAGGTGGAGGCAGAAGCTCAGGCCTGGCATCAGCCTGGGGAGCTGTGTGCTCGGAGTCCTGTTTGGCACTGCAAAATACTAGACAAAATGCATGTTATACTGGCAAAGCTCTGCTTTGCTGTGTTGGCAGTGCTTCTGTAACGTAGACCTGGAAGAAAAAGGAAAACATTGGTCTTTCTTATCTTTGATCTTTTGCTCTCTCTTGGTAATTCACTTGTTTTCTTTCCGGGCTTCCCTCCACAGTCTCCAGTTTACATTCCTTTCTGCAACCTTGCTTCTTCCCAAATGTCTTCCTAACCTTCTTCAAGAGGAGTTTGGCTCAGACGATGTTAGAGATGTAAATTCCAATTCAGTGGACCCAGAACGTTGTGTCTTTCCTGCCTCCCAGACTCCCTTTTTCTTCTGTTTCAGCACCCATCTCCTTCCCTTGCAAAAGGCATGTTGCCTAATGTGTGGCAGTAGAATGAAAAGAAATCTAATTTAAGATGTATCCAAGATGTACCCGTGCTGAATTATCATCCTGAGCTTAGTCCAAGGCTCTCAGATGAGGGTATCTCTGCACATTGTCTGCCTCAAAAATAGCTCCAAGCTCGGTACAAACTGTGACTGCATTTCTGAAAGCCAAATGAAAACAGCTGATATCTAACTGAATAATTTAAAAGGCTGCTGCTCAGGTTAACTGTATCGAACAAGTGGGATTGCTATGAAACCACACAAGATCTGACTGTGTGATCTCAGCACAACTCGCCAAAACCTGTGTACTCAGGTTAAAGCCCACTCACATCTTTCAAATGGACAAATTCTTGATGTGTCGGACAAAACATGATAGAGTGACTTTTTGCCTCTGCAGTCTGCCTGAAGTTTGCGACTGCAATGCAGCCCACAGTCTGCCCCTCTCAAGAAAGTGAAGCAAATATCTGAATCTCTCCAGGACCCTGGAACTGCTAAAGTTGTAATTAATGCGGCAGCGGGATGGTCCCCAATGGGGTTATATTGACCAGACATAAAGTGACTGGTGTGCTGATGACAGCGGGTCACACGGGACAGTGTGGCACCTGGCGAGTGGCAAAGGGAATGGCAGTTTAAAGGGGGATCTGGGTATTTCTCCAGACTTGGACACCTTGATCTGGATTGGTTTTCTTCCATGAAAGCAAACTCGAATGTCTTCAGACTCGGCAGAATTTATGCTAGAGACCTCTAGCATTCAGAAATGCGGCATTTGAGGCATTACTCCTGTGATGCCATTGATTTGGACTTACTTGGGGTACCAAGAAAGGCAAAGTAGTTTAACGTTATGTGAGGTAGACCCTGTTTACATCTAAGTGCTTATGTGCTCTAATTGTATATAACTTTAGGGCTTAATTTCCAGAGACAGACATATTTTCTGTCAAGATTCAGTTACTCCAGAAAACAATTTCTTTCTCTAATAAGAAAACAACATGATTATTTTATAATGAAAGAACTTGCATAGTTCTAGCTTTAGGGAAAAGAGTGGTACAGTGGATAAAACAGGAGGCAGGAAACAGGCATCTTTAGATTAATTCCTGGTCTTCCAGAAAACTTTGTCCCAGACTTATGGTGATTTCAAAAATCTTGTTATGCTGCTTTCCTCTGGATTGGTTTGAGGGGGGTTTTTTGTTGTTTGTTTTTTTTTAATTAATAAATTAAAAATGTATGATGTTTCTAGAAAACAGGGTAATGGAACAGACTAAGAATAAACTTTGACATTCTCATTCAAAAAAAGGAGAAATCCTCTGTATTTTAAAAATCTTTGGTTTTGTTCAGCTTTGGGGGGAAAAAGTGTGAAAATGTTCTTTGCTTGAGCTCTCTTCTCGCTTCTAAGAACATGAAGCCTTAGAAACTGAGTTCTTTGCTTCTCAATCCCGAATTGAAAATGCACACTAGTGCTCTGGAGCTGGTCGCAAATGGACGGTCATAAATCCCAGCTCAGCTTCTCCAAGTGGTGCGTTTCATGTAGTTCAAAAACACTGTATTATCACAGTGAAAGATATGCACTGTGAGTTAGACCTCGGCTAACGTACTCGGTGATAATTACATAAAGGAAGCTTCCTAATTCCATTAACGAACCCTTCCAGGTTTAGATAGAAATGAAATCGTAGTGTCTTCTCCTGTTCTCTGCTATTGTATTATTATTGTTGTTGGCACCCTTAATCATAGATCGGCAGCTCATGTCCTTGCTGCGCTACGAGTACAGGACAAAAAAAGAAGACCCACTTCAGATTGTTTATAGTTTAGATGTGGGACAGAAAAGCAGCCACGGATATGAGCAGAAAACAAAGTAATACTACCATTTGGTTTGGCAGCACTGATCTCCTGCTACAGCAGCAGCCTGAGCTAGTTGCTCTTTCATTCTTTGCAGGTATCACAGATGAAGACAGGCATTAATGAGGGATTTGGAAGAGAACACACGTAATTTTGCACCAGTGACCTCTTCCGAAGTACTTCTCGTTATGAGAGAAAATACAAAACATAACAAGAAAACAGTTAAGGACCTGGGATCATGAGGTGATTGTAGCAACTCATTGCTACTGCACAGGAACTATAAGGTACTTGATAAGCGTGTGGTGGTGCTGAAAAGGACCCTGACATAGCCTTACTTGTGAAAGAGGGCCAGGGGACAAGAGCATGGATCAGGTCGTTGTGGTCAAGTCCACGGGCCACAAAAATGGTCATTGAATCAGAAAGTCTGGATGCTTGGGAAGAAGGGGGAAAAAAACTACTGCAGGAGCTGGGACCCAAGGGGATGTGAACTTCAAGAAGTTTAGAAAAAACACTACAATTATAGCATAGCCTGGGTATTAAAGCAGAATTATTGCTAGTTATTTACAAGAAACTGGTGTCTTATGGCAGTAATTGAGGAAGAGGTAGGAGGAAGGTAGGAGATGGAAAATTGTATCTTTTTTTAATTCAGGCAGAGGATACAATCTGGTGGCTCGTTATCCGCAGGCAATGGTAGAGACAAAGACTGAGGTTTTAATTTCTTCTAAGGTGAGGATGTCAGCAGGTCATTGTGTGAGCCAATGGAACCTGGTTTCTCCAGTGTCTCAGGAGAGCTCCGTCGGGTGGACTCTCTGATGTCTGATTGGTATCTTACTCCCCGCTGCAACCTGTCCGGCAGGGCCTGGAATGCACTGACTTCATTCCCCTGGCCAGCCCCACACGGGACTCTCACCCACCCCTCAGGAGCTCATGTAACTGAGGCCTGGGCCTCCGTGCTTTCTCCTGGGCGTCTGCCTTTGCAAAGTCTGTAGAAATGTAGTGTCTTTGGGTCCTCAGCTTCCGTCTGTAAAAATTATGGATGAATGAATGAAGACACGTGCATGGCACATCTTCAAGAAGGCAAGTTAAAAAGGGAAGTCTGAAGAGCCTTTCGCCTACAGCTGTCTCCAGCTGGTGAAATGGGCTGTGGAGGCATCTGAGAGCTGTGCTTGTGCTACTCTGGGTGACCCCAGCACTCAGCATAGGACCCGGCTTCCTGTGGCCTTACAGATCAGACGTGGTTTTTGTAGCCTTCTCTGAAGGATGCTGGATGCCAGGTGGCAGATCTAAAGCTTTTGTGGCTCTTTTTGTGACTGATAGATCTATCGGTGATCCGAAACTGAGTTAATTCAAAATTGTCCTGTAATAATGCTAATGTTATGAAAGAATAGGAAATACTACCACTTACAAAATAGAATTCACATTGGATGCTATTTCTTGGTAAACAGGGTTGTGCCACAGGTATACTAAGGTGTCGTTAATGCTCTTCTCGTCACGCATGAATTACAAACATAGAGTGAAGTATATTCATAAAGAAATAGTCACATGTGCACATTTACAAATAACTTTTTCATCAGGGTGCTCTGAGAACAGTAACGATGACAAACACTATGGGCTGGTTTTACATCAAGGGGATTGATTTAGATCAGAGTAATTTAATTTGCCAATTTTAATCATGATTTAAATTGTCAAGTTGGAAATCTTGATTTAAATAACTGATCTTCATTTTTTTACATTTCTTATTCCCAAGTATTTTTCTAAATAAAGTTTGATCCTCATTGGCTGGTGGAATTCAGTATTTCCTTTTGCTAGCCGTGAGGACTGTGTACATACTGCGCCTGTATATATTTAAGTAGTTTAACATATATTTACACAGATTCTTAATTTATACACTTTTATCATGCTAGAAAAATAATTAGTGAATATTTTCTGACTTTCTAAATTATGTTTATTTTTCCTCACGCATTGCTTCAAACTGTATTTGGATGGTAATTAGACTTTCATTAAAAATACATAAAATCTGGAGTGAGGGGGGGTGTTTGTTAGTTAAAATATGCTGGGTAGCTAAAAAGTAGTTTTGTTAGAATACATTTATTTTAAAAAGCAAGGTCTAGATCTGCCATGGACTTCAGAGTTGTAGCTATGTAAGTTATTTTAGTAGGGCATTATTTGCTCGTGTCACCCGATGAGGTAGGGCTATGTTGCTAAAACCTTCACAGACCTCTTTCAGACAGAGTCCAAGGACTGTGTGGTGAAGCTGAGGTCTGGGCCAGGAGAAAGAAGAGGAAGCCACCAACAACAGGAGCTCCTGCAAGGTCAATGGTGCCTTCTCCATCCAAGCTGACGTAGTGGCGAGAGTGGGAAAGAGGAAAAGCCACCAGCCTCCCTGAGCCTCCAGGATGAGGACAAGATGTCCTCATTGACAGCTTGCTGGAGGCAGCTTGTGACAGTTTTGACCAAAGTGGGTCGTTTCTGCCCCTGCACCATCATGGGGTTTCGTGCCAAAATGCTTCTGCAGAGTGCATCCTAACTGATTGTTAGATTACCTGGATGGTCTGTGGTTGGTGAGCTGAACTGTCACTGTGTCTTCCAATATTTTAGAAACAGATTTCAGTGCCTTGTAGTGCATTTTAGCCTAACTGAACAGGAAAAATGGACCATTCTACTTTTAATCCCTGTTGTTTGCTTTCTGTATCTTGGCGCTACCGTGACGCTCTCCTGGAAGACCTGGTCATTGGAGAAGGTTCTTGATTTGCTGTACTGGGAAGTATAATTTATTTCATTTTTGACACTTGAGAAGGCATTTATACTTATTAATCAGCAAAAATGCAGGAATGTTTTGTGTTACTTTCTTTTTTAGATTTAAATGCATTGACAGGGTCTTTAACAGTCTTCTGGATATGGAGTAATGAGGAAGATATAGTTCTTCCTTTGCTAACTGGCATATCTTGAACATACTGATTTAATCAACCAGACAATCGAGACATTTTTAATTTTTTAACCTTTCGTCCTGATGACAAAAGATTATTTGTGTAGACTATTTCACCACTGAGTGTTGCTTTGGGTGGTGAAGCTACTGTGCCTGTAGGGAGTTTTGAATGAAAATATGTGGAAGGTCTATGTGACCCTGAGTGTTACTCAAACATCTCTGTATGTGATAAAACTAAACACAGCAAAGGTGCCCTAAATATATTCCAAAACACATAAAAGGTATGCAAAAAGTAGATGGTTTGAGTTATAAAAGGTCAAGCTTACATAATAGTTGTTTGAAGCTTTCCTTGAAATGATCTTTCTAAAATCTCTTGGTCCTTTTATTCTGCTTGGTCAAGGTTGTTTTAAGTACGAAGGAGGTAACAAATTGCCAGAAGCTTTTTTTTTTATTTGGTGGTTTGTTTGTTTGTTTGTTTTGTTTTTAGTAAAAGACTGTTAACTCTACCTCTTGATTTCTGCTTAAGTAAGTCTTTTTTTTTTATGAAAAATTTTGATGTGACAGTCAAACCTAGAAAAGTAACAAAGTACTAATTAAGTTCTACCTAATCTCTCTGGCCATTCATGCTCATAATTAGTTGCTCAGGTTTAAAGGCACTAATCATTTAACAAAGCCACTGTGTAAATTGAAATTAAGGAACTATTAATTCAGCACTTGCAGAACAAGCTACTAATTTTGCGTATTTGTATTAGCATTTCTGTTGCTGGTTCCAAGTGTCTGGTACTGTGTTACCTCTGTAAAGGCAGGGACACATCATGCCTGACCCTTCAATCTCAAATATATAGTAGTATGCAAATGTAGAAAGAGACACAGAGAAAATAACCCAAGAAAACAAGACAAAATTCCACTTTATATTTATATGGTCATGAAAATGACGTTAATGAGACTGTCTTGATGCGTCATAGCCATGACTAAGTCTCTTAAATTTGAGGGTGGTGATTCTGTGCTTTGGATGTTTGGTGGCCTTAATACCAAATTGAAACCAGTTAATTTTTAAAAGAAGATTTCTTAATTTATGTGTGGGCGGTTGTTTTAATAAAGACATTGCATTGTTTTATCCATCGTGCCTTACCAAGCTGGAAAATTACCTCCCTTCCTCCAGCAAAGCCCTTTATTTTTATACTTCACAGAGGAATATACATAGTCCTCTTTACTTCAAAACATCCCTTTCCTCTGATCCTCAAATAGCTACTCTGAGATAATTTCTTGCCTTTTTACTCAAGATCTTGATTTGTCTCCAGCCCTGCATATCTTTATGAGCAACACCTCAGAGCTGTCACACTAACAGTGTTTCTTTTCCTTTCATTCTCTTTAGTTCAAAGTTGGCCCCAAATATTTTTATGCCACAAATTAATGTACCCAATGTGTACAAGTCATAAGGATAGGATTTCATAGGATCATCTGCACAGCTGGAATAGAAATTCTGTTAATACATATGCAAATAGAAGGTAGGGAATGTTTAAAATTCTGAGAGTGCCCTGCTTGTAGGGTGAGTTCTGATTAACAGCTGATAAACAGTGGTCTAAAGTTTCTTGCTATATGTAATAACATAGCAGATGAAAGGGCATGTAAGTTGCTTTAGGCCTTGTCCATTTTACTGAATGTCATGTCAGGGGCTAGATTTAATTTGATCCTTTGTGCAAATAATTTTTTTATAAAGCAGCCATTCAGATTAAAGGATAAATTAATATATTATTCTATAGTAATAAGTGTTCAACTGGATAACGCGTTGCATCTGATGGTATCACAGAAGTTGCTTACTGTGGTGAAATGTTGCTTGCTATAGTTCAGTGGAATACAACTATGTCCTAGAAACTGCATTCCCAAAATAAAGAGTTTCAAGCTATTCAAATTGCTTGTAATGGAAAGTAAACAAAATCATGCTGCCCTTAATTAGGAAGGAAAAGAGACTGCTTTTGGTGCTGTTATAGAAGGCTCGTTGAATACGTGGAACAACGCAGATTTCTCAAACGCACACAGACCCAAAGCAAACCTTTAGGTTTGACAGCAAAGACAACAGCAGAGAGAAAGACAACAAAGATCTCGGAAAGCAATGAACTTTTGTATTCTAGCCCTGTCGTCCTACGCTGGCTTGAAGCTGGGTTTGAGTTGACAGTAGCTTTTCAAAATGGCATAATTTATGAATAAAAAATCCTGGTCTCATGCTTCTGGTTGAGGGCGGCTGTGCTTGAAGAAGGCTGTGCAGGCTCAGGAGGAGCGAAGAGTGATCAGTGATCCCTGTCCCAGCTCTACCTTGTCCTTCCTGCAGTGCTAAAGGCCTTTTTTGCTCTATTTGTTCTGTTCTCCACTTCTGCACCATGAGACCCAGAAGTTACTTAAATAGCAACACCAGAGATGAGAAAATGAAGTTCATGTGTTAATTAACCAGCTTCACCTTATCATCCTCAATGCACCCTAAGACTGTAAAAATATGCCTTGGTGTTTCTGGTTGGTTTTTAATCTTTCATACTTTTCTAATGAGAACACCTGAAGCAATATTTTATGAAATTTGAGCAAAGCGCACTGAACCCAAGCAGAAAAGGCACCAGTGATTTAAATCTGCTTTGGAATATGCCTGTAGTGGGAGTTGAAGACACTGAGCACAACGGGTTTCAAATGTTTGCCAATAAATCTCATTTCTATCATTTGTTGTCCTCAGAATGCTTCTCCCAGTGGGGACCCTCCTCTGAGTCCCTAAAGGTACCAGCAGCTTTTCACAGTGGAAAAAAATTGGCTAAGGCAAATTAATCACGGCACCACTTCGTGCTACTCTTTTGTCCTCTCTCAGTAGTTCTGTCTCTGAATTTGGGAGATAATTTGAGAAGTCTGAGTTGTTTGGGCTACACTTATGTCTANACGGCACCACTTCGTGCTACTCTTTTGTCCTCTCTCAGTAGTTCTGTCTCTGAATTTGGGAGATAATTTGAGAAGTCTGAGTTGTTTGGGCTACAGTTATGTCTAAATGCTTCTCTGCCTTGTAAGTTCTGATAGCTCTTAATACAAAATTATTTCTGTGTTTCGTGACTACCTGGTGTGTGTGTGTGTATATAACACTTGATACATGGAGACCAGCACAGGCCTGGCTAAGGGTCTACTTTGTCTACAGCTTATTCGCTATCTGTCATCTAACCGGGTGTTTAGTCTTACGATGTAAAATGTCTCCTGTTTCTGGGATATAGAAAGCCATGCTGTCTGTGGTCACTTCAAAGGACGTTTTCCTCATCAGGTACATTTTTTATTAGTTTAAATCAAGAATACTTTTTACTTTTGAATATTTAAAAATGTTATGGCAATAAAACATCTGTTATTCTTTCCTTGATGATAAAACAAGGAAAGTATCTCTTTTTGCAGTGGTTTTAACTTCATAATTTTTATTTTTATTAGAATTCTTTATTAGGATAATAACCTGATTTATACTGGATATATAAAAAATGTTGCGTAGGTGATTTTCAGAAAGAAATGTAGGAAGCAAACAACATAACTAGACACATTTTGTAACTAAAATAGGTTTAAAAAATAGTCTCATGATCCTGTGGTGGCTGGAAGCTCAGCAACAGTGGGTTAATTATCTCTCTGCAGCCTGATTGTGGTTACTATGGACGTGATTTCCAGGAATTTCAGTTTTTCACAGCTGTTTGTTCATTTTATGTGATTAAATATAATTACCTAAACCTTTTATGTGTGGTTGTCTGTGAGCATTTTTTTTTTTAAGTGCCTTGATTTCACTGCAATTCATATTCTGAATTAGCAGAAACTTTTTTTCTGGATTTTTCTCAATTTCCGTTTTTCAGTAAGGACAGGAGAAATTGGGTTACATTGATTTTTCTTATTTTTAATTTTTTTAAAGTATCTGTGGCAATGAAAGTGCAAACCTCATGGATTGTGATATTGATGTAATGGTAGATGATTTAAGAGAGCAAAGGAAATTTCCCAGAAGTCCTTCCAGTGCTTTTAAACTGATCTTTTCAGTACAGTATGTCTGCATGAAACAAACCACTACAAGAAATATTCTAAGTGTTTTTGATATCTGTATCCAGGTGTTTCTGATGTATGTACTAGAATATAAAATCTGCATATTCAGCCATCACTAAAGCTGATAAATTGCTGAAACAGCTCGCACGTGCACATCACATACACAGGTGGCTTAGGGAGCGAATAAGCAAACCAGAGGTTTCTAGAGTTTTCACCAAGGAAAAGAGGAATGAAGCTTCATATCAATATCTACAGCCTGGCTTGTCTTCCACTCAGATCTTCTGTGAGCATTTGTATGTGTGAAGTTAGCTTAAGAAGAATTTTTTTTTTAAAATGCTCCACTGGAATTTGCATGGCTCAGGAGGCTCATAAGAGGATGAGTGTCTTTACTTCAGGTCATTGATTAAAATCCCAGTTAGTTAGAAATAGCCAGAAGTCGTTACAATCTGATGGCTGGTTGCTGACCTATGAAATGAACTGGTGACGGGAGCCACCAGGACGTGGCTACGTGTCGCACCAGAGAAGCAACTTCAGTAGCCTACAATTAGAAAAAAACAGATTTTTTCTTTTCCTTAAGGAATATCTAGTTTCTCACTGCCCAGCCTGCACTCAACAGTGTGCAGCTGAGTTTTATCCATTAACAGAAGATTTTCTTAGAATTACAGTCTCACTAGCTGATCCTTTAAATCTGCAGAGACAACCAGCTGCAGCCTTTAGGTAGTAATTTCTCCTCTGCCTGGCTTTTATCTAGTAAATATTTGCGTCTTTTTATGCATGTGGTGATTTCGCCAGGCTTTCCCTGTCATCACCGAGGAAGCAGCCTCTTTTTAGCCTCTCCCACGCTTTATTTCACTTTGTAAAAAAAAAATCTTAAAAATTGGTCGCTGTCCCTGTGAATGTATTATTGGAAATACTTATGTACGTATAGTTGGAGTCTAACATAAAATAGCTATTGACTGATGGACTCCATAAATTACCCAGAGTCTGTGGAGGCAGAATCTCAAAATATAGTGTGTTTATGTGTAATAAATACAGGTTTTGTAATTTGACCTTACAGGCAGAGGTTGCTGACAGATTATGGCGCTCTCTAACTGGATTCCAAACGGTCACGTATTATGGATGACATTTACCTGTCACGACACCTCTGGCATTGTGTGAAACACCAAATTTGAAGAGGACAGGCTTGTTTGAGCTTTATTATATTTTAATTTGACACATTTTCTTAAAGATAATACCAGGCAGAGAAAAGATGGGGGGAAAAAAGAAGAGGCTGGGGATAAGATTTGATGTTTCAAGCTGTTGCCTTTGGAACTTTCCGTGTGCTTGACTGGGGCTCTCAAAATACAGGTTTCGTGCAGTAGTCAGACACATACGCATAAAGTCACTTGCATGGGAGATTGCAAGAGTGAGGCTGGAGAAAGCATGCTTTTCTTTATATACTAATTTGGGTTTACATGGGGGCGGGCATCATCAATATTGGTGTCAATGACATTTTTTCAGCCATTCCAGTGACAGCTGGATTGAAGCCCTACTTAGAAATCGTGGGCTTAAGGAAAATTATCTACTGTTTTACCAATATTGGCCAATACACACCTCAACTTTCTTGAGGGAGCACGAGCGATATCTCATGGAGACTCTGGATATATCCTGTCTTCTTACTCATCAAACACAGAGATAAATTCAACTTTTATCAGACTGACACAGCTATTGCATGTATTTCATTCGTGCCAAGTAACTATTCAAGACTGGGACTCCTCCAGATGCTGGTTTTCAGTATACAGTTTGTATTTTAATAAGTGCTTGTTGAAACAAGGGTATGCTTTGAAAAATGTTAGCAGGGTAGGTAAATTATTTTGTGTAAAGGGTGGCGAAAGGAAAATAAATTGTTAAGTCTGAATAGCTACCCTTTTATGAATGTGGATCTATTACTGAGAAAAACTATTCTGTATTAGTCAAAGGCACAATTTTTTGAATAAGCCACAAACAGAATGGAGTTGTAACTTTCCAGATGAGGTTTCATTTGAAAAATTTGAGAGCAGTGGCAGTGTTGAGACTGATAATCATATTGACCCAAAGGACCAAAAAGACAATTATAGAGGTTACAGGCAAAGGAACAAAGAACAGTAATAGAGGTCACAGGCAAATGGAAAACCAGACAGTTAGTTTATCTCATGTCTATATTTACTGTGCTGTTTTTACCAGAGGTAGTATAGTGCTTCTGTGCTAAGGGTGACCTTGATATTTCTTGC
This sequence comes from Steatornis caripensis, assembly GCA_013398225.1. Classification (NCBI taxonomy): domain Eukaryota; kingdom Metazoa; phylum Chordata; class Aves; order Caprimulgiformes; family Steatornithidae; genus Steatornis; species Steatornis caripensis. The sequence goes on along the minus strand of VZSC01001146.1, from coordinate 85,837 downwards.
AAAACCAAATTATATTCCATCGTCCTTCACAGTGGCAGGTATGTGTCTGCATTTTTGCCATACTTATTTCCGTGTGAAAAGAGTCAAACTGCTAAGACCTAAAGATACAGGAGGACAATACTCACACAGGCTAAAATCAAAGCAGGGAGGCTGGGCTGGCTAGCTGGATCTGTGGCCAGGAGATCGTGTTATTGTGCAGACTGTTGTGCTGGCGTGGGCTGAATTTGGTGGTCCTGGCAGCCTGGTGCGCAGAGGGGGCTTTGCCTTCTTCCATGGCCTCTGACAGGATGGTGGAGAAAAGTCTGTCCTTCATCCTCTTCCCTTTCCTCGTCTGCTCGCTCACTCCCTCGTTCATCTGGTGCTTTCCAGCTGTCCCAGCAACTGCCGACCCCTCCGGGTGCACAAGCCTCTGTGCCCTGGTCCTCGCTGGCACCTGGGGATGCCCAGAGCCAGGAGAAGAGGAGCAGCTTTGCTCTCTCTGGGTTGGTTCTTTCTCCCATACCGTCACGCACGCAGGGGACGCGTGTGCTATGTGTAGACTGATTTTTTATTTTTTTGAGGGCTGCAGACTGTGTAACCGCACCCACGCCACACGAAGCAGAAGTGCATGTTTTCGGAGGACTGTCTATGGCTGCGGAGATGGGGAAGTCCCAAATTAGATTTTGGGCCAGCCACAAAAACCCTGTCTATTATCTGTCTGTCTACCTATCCAGTCGTATTATGAAGGCACAAAGATATACTATTAAGCTACGAACAGGTGTTTCATATGATAACAAGGTGTACAAAGCCCTGTTAAACCAAGCCAAGATTGTAAGCAGGACTCAAATCCTTTTCCTGGCATTGTCTCGCCTATTCTTTGTATGATTCTAGTCCAGCGCCTTTGACAGTACTGTGGGGTGATTTCTTAAAAGAAGTGGTGAACTAGAAAGGCTGACATTTTCAGTATAAGCTGGAGAGGAGGAGAATTAATTAAATCAGTTGAAAAGCAACTCAGAATAACTTGAACATTTTCTGAAGGGGACGAGAATGGATATTATTAAACAATACATTCAGAATGTTAGTCTTAAACATTCAAAACATACTGCCATATTTTTCTAACAGTTCTGAAGGTGGCATGTACATTAGATAATCTTTACACTGTATCTCATTTTTGTAGCTATATTTAAACTTAATATGTCTCAAATGGGTCAAAATTTTCAGGAAGGAAGTCCAAGTTAATGTTTTAAAAATGTAAAGAAGAAGAGAGTGAGGCTGAAACCAGAACTCCCCAAACTTAGTCTTATTTTGACTACAATAATCTGTTTGAGTAGTACTCATAATTGTATATAGAGTAAACGGGAGCAAGCATATGGAAAAGTAATCTTTTCCCCCCTATTATTAACATAATTAACATAATATTAACATAAAAAGGGGCCTGTTCATTTTTTTCAGCTTGCAATGGAGCTTTCAGTCTTCGTAATAAAAATTTGCATTTGAGAGGAACAGCGACTACAATAGCAACTATCATATACGAAGTTATTGCTGAACTAAAGCCTTCTTTGAATTTGTTTGGGAATCATCTATGTCTCTAGGGATTCTTGTACAAGATCTGTTGTGAGAACCGTAGGCTTCGAATGGAAAAGTGGCAGCAACAGTTAAAATGGAACCAGGTCTATGCCGAGTTACTGATTTGCCAAATAAAAAGGGTAGGTTAAATGGGAGAAAAGAAAAATAAGAACAAGATACAAAGGGAGGTGACAAAGAGGCTTTGTTGTACATATCAAAAAACCCCATGTTAATGGAGTCCCTGAGGTAAGATATTTTAATAAGGAAAATGCAGGTAGTTGAAAATAAATTGCAAATTGTATTTTCTTTTCCTGGAGTTTAGATGCTGTGAACAATCTTCAGGATTGATTCAAAAGAATGCAATGCTGGAAAGTTCATGGTTTTCTCGCCTTTTGGAATAATATTGGGTTTTTTTGGTTTGAGTTTTGGGGTTGGTTTTTTTTTTGGTAAGCAAATGTTTCCAATGTATGCATTTCCAAAACAAACATCCTATGAGTTTGCTGCATGTGTTCCACATATGGAACGTATGTTCCAGACAAGAACATATCCATGCCAAAACAATTCTTTCATTTGCGGGCTTGTCTGTCTTGGTCTTTATGTTTACTGGAGTGGATTGACCTAATGGTTTGATTCATACTTCTACAAAGAGAGTAATGGTGAAATCAGCCTCTGTGTATGGAAGAATAAAACAGAAGGAGAAGCAAAAAATTGCTAGAACAGCAAAACACAGAAGGTGCTCTGAATTATCTGCTAAAAGACCGCCTTTTGCCGATCTCCTGCTGTATTGCCTGTCTTCCTATACATGGCAACATCCAGAAGTTTGTAAGCAAGTCAAAATGTTCAGATGCTTTTGGAAGATGAGTGGTAGTTCACTCCTCAGGGAAGCGGGGTCAAACACCACTGAATAACTTTTTGTGCAGTCTTTTCTCACAGTGAAAGCAAAGACAGATACTGTAGCTGATGTATGCTAACTTTTCTGTGAGTTCCCTCCTGAAGTTTGTCGTTTCCTGCGGCTTCTGTTAAAACAGGAAGAACTGCAACCAACCCTCCTCTTCCGGGGTGCTCTGTGGTAGTGGTTTAGCGGACCTTGCATAGTCTGGATTTCTTCTAGCCAGCCAGGAACAGAGATCAGAAGGGATCATGTGGGTCTTCAAATCCAGGCTCTTGAAAACCACGAGTAAACGCCCACTGGCTGTTTAGTCTGGGGAAGCCCATAGGTGATGTGCTTTTGGAATTCCCCCATTTCCAGCATAATAAAACTGATATAGGAAGTCAAAAAGCCACGTGTAGGGTGTGTAATGGGAGTAAGACACAATCAGCGCACTAGCTCTCCACTGCAGGCTGGTCTGCCTTTTGTGCTGATCTGCGTAGCAGATGCTTACAGCATCTGCACGTAATTCCAGGCTTGGGGGTGCCAGTCTTCGCATCACCGCTGCGACACCGACGCGTGTTTCAAAATGACCATTGCCATCAGTGTGGCGACCAAATGTTGTCACAGCCCCGAAAACCCGCTCAGCTGGTGAACTTCAAGCAATTGTATGTTTTCTTGGTAAATGTAATGGAACCTAAACAAGTTAATGTAAGTAATCCCTCAAAGAGATTAAAACAATCCTGTAAGTGCATTATCTCTGCAGGAAGGTTTCCTGTCCTGTGCAGCCAGTCTTGCTTTCAGGCTCCCGTTTATAAAATTAGCTGTACGCTAATTTAATGTGGTGGCGAGACGTAAAATATTTTTTTTTAAAAAGTAACTAGAAGCTAAAGCAGAACAAATTTTGATTTAAAGTGAAGTGCAGCTTTAGTTGCGTTTTTTAACAGCAAGGGTTATAGATGACATAATTCTTAAGGGAAGTGGTTGACTGTGTACCACACAATGTTTTAGCAAAATGGAAAATGTTTCTGGAAGTTAGACTTCAGAAGAATATGGCCAACCAGGATAAATACCAGAGAAACTGGTTTATGTTCTCTGTCCGGTTTGACCTTTTATAGGATGATTTAACGGCCTTCCTGATCTTCAAAGTCCTGAATTTATGTCTAGAGTGAATTTCACTGAAGCCTTTCCTCAGGAAGGCTTGGGAAACAGAATAAAAGTCATATGGAGGTAGAAAGAGATCAGACATCTGAGACTGAAACAGTTAAGAACGTGGTTGTGCAGTGGGGGAACCAACGATTTGAAAACTAAACACAGGTAATTTAGGCCGCTTGTACCCATTATTTGGGAGCCAGAAGAGACTAGGTCACTGACATTTGGGAATGTTTAAATGTTGGCACTCTATGGGCAATTTCTTCGCTGTTGTGTCTTTCTTCAAGCCAGACGCCAGCATGTGGAGCTGTCAGTAGATCTGCGCTCACACCTCTCCTACAGCCATATTGAAACCTAAAAACAAAAGCAAAAAGAAGAAATAAAGATGAACGAACGCTGCGTTAGGATCCTTATTCTTATCCTTAGCTCTCCTTGAGTTTAATCCTGTGTCAGGCTTTCCCCTATTTTTCAAGGGACAAATGTCAGGCAGAATGCAGTATTGTAATCTGGGTCATTCTGTTTCCCCTTTTTTCATATTGGCACAACATTGGCGATAAAGTCCCATGATTTCCATGACATTCCAGGATTTATTAAACCGAACATCACCGTGACACGAAGTACCAAGTATTTTCCGATTCTAGAGTGCAAGGCATCTGGAGCTAAGGATTTAATGTTTATTGGAGCTAGGCGCTGACCAAAGAGTAGGTCATGATCTGTGAGCAATATTTTGTCCTTCCACTGACAGAACACAGGTATTGTTATTAGCACATTTTGTATCATAATTAAAAAAGTTTCTGTGTCTACTGACAGGCCTACGAGCATTGTTAGGAGAGGCTTCATTCCTCACTTAATGTAAAATTATTTTAATTCTATCCATTCTAGGTGTGGATTTTCCTGTAATGTTTTTGTCTTTTCCAAATAATTTTCTACATTATATAATTTCTATTTCATGTTAATTAATGTCAATTGCTCCATTTTTCTTGCTTCTTATGTATTCCTTTAAACTGTTTAATGCTTGCCTTTACCCGGCCAATGAACCACAAACGGATTTTAACCAAATTTTATTGCCGTGACTGCAGATGGCCATTTATCCGTCAAATAAACTCTTCTATAAGACACGGTAACTTCTGTCGAAATGTCTCCAGTATTTTTGTCCTTTTGATAATTTTTTCTAATATTTCTCATCCTCACTCGGTTAGCTCTTCAGCTACACTTTATCAGCTGTGACTGTCTTCTGTTTGTGTGTATTGAAAGTAATCAGGTCTCGATTATGGGACCCTAGGCAACTGGTGGCCTCTGGTCCAGAAATTAGTTTATCACTCATAATGAAGTAATAAGGTAGAGACATGCCTTGTTTAAATACAGTTTGTACGAGGGAATTACAATATACGATTACTTTTTTAGAAACTTTTGGCCTCCTACTTCCAAGGGCAGGAGGAGAAGAGGACGTGGGTGACCCTGTTTACCTGCCCCACAAACTCCAACTCAGCTGGCAGGCCATGGGCAACTCACCGTTCTTACAAATTCACAGGAAGCGATACCTTTACGCAACATGTCTCGGATGTCCCTCAAAACCAAAATCCCATGAAACCAGGACCTGCTTGTACAGTTTGTGCTTTTCTAGAAAATGGTAAGAGTAGTCCTTTGTAAGAAGTTTGCTGGTTGTGCCACAATGCCCAGCCTTCCGCTGGGTTTGGGGCCACCTGGGAAAGAGACCTAGCCAAAACCGATGTATGTGTTAGCAGAAGAGTACAAGTTGGTGGGATATCAGTGTGCATTACTAAAAGTGTGTGTGTGAAAAGCAGAGAAAATAAGGGTGGAAGTAATGAAAGGGCTGTGGTGCAGTCAACATTCCTCTTCGCTCCATGAAACTGAAGGACTAAGAAAACAAAACTGAAGATGTGGAAAAGGAAGGGTGAATAAAACAACTGCACAAATAGCGTAGATGGAGAGAATAAAAATCTGGGATTAGTGCAGAAGTCAGAAATGGAGGGAAAGGAAAAACGGTCTGCAGAAAATAATTTAGGAGGAAATTGTAAAAGTGTTATAGTAGTTGCTCCAAGGCACACAATGCAGAAGGGCAGAAAAAGGTGAAAGGAATGGTAAAGAAGAATGACGACTATAAGGAGGCATTTCACATGCCCGGTGTTACACTATGTTGTGTATTACCATTTCAGCTCAGAAATCTAGAATGAAAAGCAACAGCAAAGGACATTGCAGCAGACCATAGGGAAACAGCATTTGAGAGCAACACAAATAGCATGCAGTGACAGAAGAGCTGGGAGCAGTTTCTCCGGGGCGGGTGGATAAAAAGGTTGATCCTGGGTGGGGAGTTATAAAACGTTTTGAAGAGCAAGACTTTGAGGCTGACAGCTTTGGGTAGGAGGGAACGGTTTGAATGAGCCTCAGAACCAGGGAAGATGGGCAGGGGGGGACAGAGTTGGATGAAGGGTGAGTTGGAAGAAGGGTAAGTTGGCTTGCCAGCAAGAAATTAGCATGAACTGAAGGGAAACAGGAAGGGATGTAGGTGAGCAGGGGCTGTAGGAGGTGTCAACAGGACACCAAAGGCTGAATACTGTGCCCTTCCCATCCTGTTTTTCCTTCTAAAAAAACCGCATCTCAGGATCATCTTCTGTTTTCCGAGTTTGAAACACTAGCCCTACCACGGCGGGTGGGGGCTGCTGTTAACTACCAGTTCCTGGGAACTCCTTCAAACAAACTCAGTTCGTTTTTAAGAAGAAGAGCAAGCTGCAACCGGGACACCTCTCAGGCGCGGTCAGGCTGCTCCAACGGGGCGCGATGGCTCGGGG
>VZSC01001146.1:63815-77825 GCA_013398225.1 Steatornis caripensis | reverse complement strand
CCCCCCCCGCCCCCCGCTTTGTTTTAAACTTATTTTTCTTCATGTCCTGCGTTTGCCCGTCTCGTTCCTGACCGAAACCAGATACCCAGCGGCTTGTCCTCACTGACAGTCGGGGGAATCCAAACAAAGAGGTGCATCTACCGGAAATAATGATTTGAGAGATGTTTCTCTCCCTTTCCACCCCCCACTCCCCCCCCACCCCCCGCCCCCGCCTTGAATTAAATATATATATATATTTTTTTTTTTTCCCTGGGAGGTTCAGTTCGAGGGAAGTTTTGCGCCGGACACGGGGTCGGGGCTGAGGAGGGATGGAGAAGACGGAAAGTTGCGGCGGTGGGAGGAGGCGGGGGGCGAGCGCAATGCGGGACCCCGGCTGCGACGGGGGGAGCGGGGGCGCGGGGGACCTGCCGCCGCTGCCGGCTCTTTGTCTGCTCGGGCAACTTGAACAAAAGGAGAAACTCGGATGAACTCTCCATCTCTCCCTCTCCTCTCCCGGGTTATCTCATCTTCGGCAACTTTATCCGGAGAGATTTACTCAACTTTCTGCGGGCTCTCCCGCCGCCTAAAAGCGAACAGCCCCCGCTGTTAGGCTCATGAGGAAATCTGGTTTCGCAGTTTAAAGAAAGGAGAGGTACGTTTGGACTTTGGGTTTATTGTTCTTTCTCGGCTCCCTCGTCCGCCTCCCCCCCCCGCCTCGCCCCTCAAGCTGCGCTCTGGGCTGGGAGTGCGCAGAGCAGGGAGGCTGCGGGCCAGCCCAGCCTTTTCTTTGTACTTTTCGGAGCACATGCAGGTATTTTTGGGAAGGGTGAGGCAGTCATTCCGCCCTAGCTCCGGTAATGTAGGCTGGGGGGCACTAGTCGGGGGGGTCTTGCCTGTTCGTCGTGCCCGCCTTGTGTTTTATTTTAGTGATCTAATTTGTTTCTTTCTGGGGGGGAGGGGAGTGGGCGCAGAGACCCTTCTGGGCTAGGTTGTGTTTTTAGGAGTTGGGACAGAGGAAAACTGAAGACAGGGAAAACTCGGGGTTGTAGGGAGTCCTGGGGGTGCTGGTCAAGGAGTGGGGGCTGTGGGGCCGGGCAGCGCAGTGCGTGGTAGGGGCAAGGTGGGGGCTCCGCTGGGTGCCAGCCTGGGCTGGGGACACCACAGAGGGCCACGCATTGCTGCCGTGGCACCTTCTCAGGGGAGCAAGGTGCGCATAAGTGCGGAGGGACAATTTTAGGAGGGGAGGTACCAGAGGAAGGACTTTGTTCCTCCGAAGAATGCATTGATCGTAGCAGAGGGGGAGAGTGGGGGGGGTCGGTCCAGGCTGTCCCTTCCTTGGCTTGTCTTCCCTTGCACAGTGCGGTCCGCTTTGTCCCTTTGAAAAAGTGATAGTCGCCTTGGTTTTCGTTCCATTCTTTTTGGTATTCACACTTTCTAGACTTAGTATCGCAACTTCAGAAAACTTACTCTTTTGCTCTTTGTACTTTTCTTAATTATCTTGATTAATTTAATGTCGTCTTATTTCCCCTTCCATTTTTCTGTGCTATGTAACGAGCGCCACTTTTTCTCTTTTTTCATCCCAGTCCACTACTTCCCCTTTCCTGTGTTGTTTTCTTGTCCTAATTTGCCAGTTGTCCCTCTTCCCTCCTTAGATTTACGCGTTTCAGAATTTCCGAAGTCTCTGCTTTTCCACTTTCTGTTGTTATTAATTCTCCTCCTTTCCTGGTCCTTTTCTACCTATTTTTCTACCTACATGCTTGCTTGCGTTCTGCATGAAAAGCTCCTTTTGCCAGGATCTTTCTTTTCATGCGTGTGTAGTTACGCTCAGGTTTCTCCTGATGTGAACCGAACATAAAAGTTTCTTCTCATTCCCTCTTCTAAAATTATTCTTCTGTGATCTGCCTTACATGCACGTTACTCGGTTACACAGACAGAGCTTCTAACAAAAATTACTGAGCATCCACCAATATTCACTTTCTCCTTTCTTCTTACCTTTATCTCTGTATACATGCATCTTCCAGTCTCTGAAAGCTTATTCTAGTCCTTCTCCCTTGTCCTTGGTGTGGACATTTGTTCTTTCCCCTTTCCTCCACTCCAGCTTGGCAGACCTGATGCTGCTCTTCACATCATTATTCCCTCCCATTCAGAGTACTCAAACTTTGCTCTCTGTTCCTCATATTCCCGTTCCCAACCTAAGCAAAAATTTGTTGTTGGTACTCCTGAAGTACAGGCACAGCAGGAATACCAGCATAGACAGCCTCGTGTTTGGCTGCTTTGGCTTGTTCCTTGCTCGGCCAAGTGTCAGCAGTGGTGCCTGTTGCCGGAGCCCCGGCTGCAGTAGCACTTCTGCTGGTGAAGGTGCTGTGGTGGGACACTGAGCAGGGACTAAGTGGGGAAAAAAGATCACCATTAAGTTCTTCCCTCCACCATCCTGATACATTTCCTTCAAAAGGGTTGACGAGTTTTATTTTTGCTACTTGGAGCTTTTTAATCGACTTACTCTTTTCGTGAGTTTTGAAATACCTGCCAGGGCAGTTGAAGAGCCTTTGTATTACCTTACTTTCCCGGTACTTCAGTGCTTTCTGTATTGTAAGACTGTACAATGTGTAGAGAAATATGAAAGCCTTTTTCTTAAAGCATTGAAAGCACAAGAGCGACAGCATCCAGCTCGATTGATTCTTCTGTTACACTCCAGCTTGGCGATGTTTTTACAATGAAATGCCGTCACCAGGCTTTGAGTTTAGGATGGGTCTAGGTCTGTGAAGAAATACGTGTTTGAAGTTACTCAGAAGAATGTAACGTTATATTTGTGTGTCAGTCCCCGAGTGGTGTGGCAGAGTTACTCTGCTGAACTAACACTTCTTCCCCTTATTTGAACAGGTCAAAACATGGTCGTCGGGAAAACACGATGGTTGCCAAAAAGTCAGCCTGTGATGGGTGCCATATTGCATTATTATTTGGATGGTGGAATACAGCTTGGAATTCTTCGAGGGGTGGTTAACGTGGTACAAACTGTACTGTACAGCTGCTGAACATCTTACACCTTTGGATTCATATGTAAGTTACTGGGCTCCCGGAAGAAGTGGAAGAACCTCTTGCAGAAACTCTAGGATATTGTTGAAAATGCTGCAGAGCCGCATTTGGATTATAGTGCCATCTGACATCAAGGTGCTGCAGCTGATGAAAGGTATGCTTTTCCCCTGTTGCAAAAATACTATGTTTCGTACATCAAAATCGTCTCGGTTCTAAACAAACTTGGTTTGTAACTTTTCATTTTTTTGGCTTTGCCTTGCTGCTGACACATACCAGTAGTTTTGAGTGGTGTAATCTGACAGAAATGCCTTACTAATGGTTTGGCANAAAGTCAGCCTGTGATGGGTGCCATATTGCATTATTATTTGGATGGTGGAATACAGCTTGGAATTCTTCGAGGGGTGGTTAACGTGGTACAAACTGTACTGTACAGCTGCTGAACATCTTACACCTTTGGATTCATATGTAAGTTACTGGGCTCCCGGAAGAAGTGGAAGAACCTCTTGCAGAAACTCTAGGATATTGTTGAAAATGCTGCAGAGCCGCATTTGGATTATAGTGCCATCTGACATCAAGGTGCTGCAGCTGATGAAAGGTATGCTTTTCCCCTGTTGCAAAAATACTATGTTTCGTACATCAAAATCGTCTCGGTTCTAAACAAACTTGGTTTGTAACTTTTCATTTTTTTGGCTTTGCCTTGCTGCTGACACATACCAGTAGTTTTGAGTGGTGTAATCTGACAGAAATGCCTTAGTAATGGTTTGGCAATGCTTATATCTTAAATGTAGAAGGAAAAACTGAATATCGAAGTTTTTTTTTTTCCAGAGGTAACTGATATTTTCAAGGTAATGACTTCGTTGGGTCTAGGAGTGCTTAGCAGCTCTAGAAAATCAGACTACTTAACTTTTAAGAAAAATCAGTTAAAAACACTTCAAAGCATTTTCCACAATTAGGATCTTCCAAATAGCTGACTTTGTTTAAAGACATGCTACTATTTTGACTTGAACTCAAGAAAACAGCCTTCTATTATTTAACCTCTCTTCTTCCAAATAGTAACAAAAATCTTAAGGATGGCTTTTGTAGGGGAGAGAGCACACTGACGTTTTTTGCTTAAAAATTCAAGGAACTCTTCTGTTTCATATGTTTTTAAAGTTTTGGTTTAAGGCATCTTGTGGACGGTGTTTGCATCCTGAATGTCCTAGTACTGTGAAAGTCCACTGAATGCAGATAGCGCTCAGTTTTCTTGTTATTGTATGAGATAATGGATGTACAAAAATGAAATGAAAACTAGCGGAGAAAACAAGCTGTTAAAGAGTTATTAACGCATAACAATTTATTCTTCAGTCTAGATTAAGTGTTAATCTGATGGTGAGGAAATCATTGAGCCTGTTGGCGAACTATGAAAATTGCAAAGCAGGTTTTAAAACTGTTTAAAAGCCGATCCTTTTATACCTGTTTTATGCATTTCTTATTTATAGCTGAAAATGAACGACATGGAAATAGTTGGTTTTGCTGCATGTTTCAGCTCATCTGATTGGTTCCAGCCTATACCATATGTAGGGCAGACAAGAATTCATGATCTTAAGAAAAGTGCTGAGCTGGCTGGCCTAGTTTAGAGCAAAACGGAAATCTGAACGAATAATCACTTGTTATCCTTTCCAATTGTATACAGAGATAGAAGAAGCAATACAGTCCTAATTTCCTGGTTCTGACTCGGTTTTAATAAAGACCTACTCTTTAATTTTCTGGATTATTGAGGATAAGCTTTTTGTTACGTACTGAATGCAATTAATGTACATTTAGATTTCACTTTTAATATTGTTCTGCATTTACACTATTTTTGAACTTTGCATGACTTAAGTTAGCCATATGAAAGTCTTTATTTTGAAATCTTGAAAAAGGTAAGTCAGGCTATTTATGGAAAGAGAGAAAAAAAGAATAATAAATGGGTTGTGCTGGATAAAAATATTTAGAGTTGCTATCTAGTGTCATCTTGGAACAGAAGCCCAGTCATTACATTTCTGTATTGAAAGGAAACCAAAACTGTGATCTGTTTTTCCTTCCGTGCGGATTTTCTTCTTGTTCAGTTTCTTTTGAGGCACTTGCCACTCTGTAGGAAAACTAAACTGGACAGAAAAGATACACTTCATTTATCTGCATGAAAGCCATTCATTTTCATCAACGCTAAAAACTGAAGGGAATTTTTACTTACAGTAAATAAAGACAACTCCTTATCATAGGTTATTTTGAGGGTGTGAGTAGACTGAATTTCATCGTTATGATAGGATTCAGGACATATTATGCAAATTAACAGATGTATTTGTCTTTGTACCTGGAACATTTCAAACATTAATAGCTTGGTGACAGAACTGTTAAGATTTAAAGAGAGGGAATAGAATTTTTCTGTCTTCAAATTTCTTTGGACTATTTCCAATAAAACAGAAAGAAATATTCTCATATTTAGAGAGAAGATCTGTGGAGAGAGGAAAAGTAAGGCTGGCTAGGAAGTGCTTAGTGCTGAAGTTCCCAGCTGATAGGTGTGCTGTGTTGGTGGGAGGCGAGACCCTTGCAGGGCTTGCACAGAGGCAGGTAAAGTGCTTTTTGCAGGCTCTGACTGGAGCGTCCCTGTACCTTTCTCCTGGGAGCACTCCCAGTAAAAGGGGTAACCACAGCCAGCGAGGTAGGGGATGGATGGGGGCTGAGCTGGGGAAGGAGCAGCACCTGTGTCCTGGGAGGGCTGATGGGGAGCACCTGCCATAACTGGGGCAGGATGCAGCCCTGCTGTCTCCAGTGGGGGCTGTCTGCCAGGAGCTTGGGAGCTGCTGCTTGAGGGGAGGGTTTCAGGTGTGTGAGCACTGGTGCTGTGGTTCTAAAAAACTGTGTGAAGAGGGTTGTTCCTGTGGTTTGTCCCTGGTTACAATTAGGCCATTACTTGCTTTGCTTGTGACTGTCCTTGAAGGTGATGGAAGTCCTTGCAGGTGTCCTGGGCAGTATGGGCTTGGGGTTGAGCTCTGAACAACACCTCACAAGCCTATTCTGGGATGTGTTGTGGTCAAGTTGGTAGGACAACTTACACCTAAACCAAATCCAGGCAGTCTGAGCAGCGGTTCCTCCTTTAAACTGTGCTCTAAGTTTAAAAAGTATTTTAGCCAATGTACTTTGTTGCATGAGAAAGTGTCTTGCTCCACATACCTGAGGAGAGAGTCACTGCGGGCATGTCTTGGGCTAACAGGGCACAAATGCAGAGGAGATTCAATAGGCTTGAAAGATGTGATTTTACAGTGTGCTGTGGGTAAGTGAATTGCAGTGTTGGAGCTGTGCATTTTGCGGAATGGGCAGAAGAGAAAAGGGCAGGTTTTGTAACCTCTGGGGTTTTTTTTAGCTAGCGTATGGAGAGGTGGTATATGGCATAACTTCCTTTCAATGAACATCTAGGAAGGTAGAAAGGAAAATGTGATGAAGACTTTATTTTATTTCTTTGACTGTTCCTTCCCTTTAGTGAAGTACTTCTTTGGGGAATGATCTCCAGAATAACCAAGTGAGGTAAAATTTCCGTAGACCTGTGTGTGTCCCTCTGGTTCCTGAAACAAAACAGGGACAGGGATGCTTTCCTGAAGGCCTGCTGCCTTCCACTCCTCCAGTGGGAGACCCCACTACTGGCAGTGCAGGACACCCCTTCTCTGGAGGCTTTGCCAGGGTTCTCTTCTTGGGATGCAGAGGTACAGTTTGACTCGAGTAAAATGTTGGCATAAGTCTTTTGTGAATACGATTGTTACCCAAAGAGTATTGTGCAATTACAAGGACGATGGCATGGTGAGTAGTCGCTTTGTGCTCCTCAGTGGAAGGTGAGGTAGAAGCTGTAGGACTGGCGTGTTTCTAGAGTGGAGCTGGCTTTGTAGCTTTGGTTCGGTAGAAAATGGTATTCATAACAGTGAAGTTTTTCTCGTTATTTTCCTCGATGCTGGTTGATCTCATGTGCTTAGTTGTATAGCTTTGTATAGTAAAAATCATGATTGCAAATACAACAATTTATTTTGTTATTTCTCTGCTTTCACCTGTGTGTCGCCTTATCAGGAAATTTAAAGTACAGTACTCTTACAGAATCAGTATAAGCATTGGAGTATGGTTTGTTTCTTTTTAGCTTGAGTGAGCAAATTTCATGAGAGAGATAAAGGAAACTTGAAAACTTGACTGAGGCTGGAATGAGAGGGTTGCCCGTTAAAATCTGGGGGCAGTGGGTGTGGGTTTACACCTGCCATTTTACTACAGTTATGATTGAGAAATACTTGCATGAAAACTTATAATGAAAAGGAAGCTTCCAACATGTGAGCTGCTTCCTATAAAATGCTACAAGTTATGCCAGGGCAGAGGCATATGGTGTCTTGAATACAGTTTTCTTTATCTTGATTTGATTCATTTTGTGTAGCAAGAAGATTTTCAACTCGCTAATGGATTCTATTCTGATTCTTTTTTTTTTACTTGCATTGTCATAACCTGAAATTTGTCACATACTGTTTATGAAGCCCGAGGTAGGATGCTATTGTGTTTAATACCTTGACCTTTCCTTGATTAAAATGCATAACTGTGTTTAGTTCAGTAAGGGGAAATGGATAAGATAGATTAAGAATATTTTAACACAAAATTAAATGTGGTCTTGGTGTGAGGACAGGTATGGTACTTACCCTGAAAGGTTATAAGACTACTGCAAACATGGATTCTGTGTTCATATCTATGAATATTGTAGATCAATCAGAACATACTGTGTTTAATTCTGTAGAAAGAAGAGGAAAATGCTCATACCTAATCTAAATATGCATGCTCCTGTTAAAAATAGCAAAATTATACTTTTTATACTTAAAAACTAAAAAGAAGTTATACTTCTATTTAAGAACAATGTTGCCACCTTACGAAATGTACTGCATTGTGATGCATCTTAAATGTTCAAGTATCAATTTTTCTGTCACTTTTCTGTGTGTGTTTTGAAAAAAACTGTGTTCCTAAAGCATGTTGTACGTGAAAAGTGTGCTGTCAAGTCCTGCATGGGAAGATGAGTGTGGTGTTGCTCTGGATGTCAGCATTACTTCTCCTTCAGAGATAAGGGGGAGCAGTGAAATTGAACCATGAATATTTGCACGGGATTCCTTGCAGGCATGGGTGGGCATTGGGGGGGAAGGCACATGGCTGTCATAAAATGCAGTAAGTGGGCAATGGGTGCGAGTATTCTGGGTTGATAAGGACGGAGTCTGACTTAATTGTGAGCCTGTGATGACCGCTGAGGAAAGGAAGCGGGGAAGCATCTTGAAAACGAGGGCTAGTCACTAGTGATTGATGCGATAGAGGAGGGAGAGGTGGATTTTGTGGGGATGGATGATAAGCTATTTGTCATAATTTATGTGTCTGGAGGCTTGTGCTATCAGAGCATTTCCACTGGGAAAATGTAGTGAAATCTTTAAATGGCCGTAGCATAGGTTATAAATATTTCCGGGATCACTAGCATTGGCTTCTTTTTGGTGAGTGACAAAATAGTTTCTGTTTAATGCTGTACACGGAAACAAAGTTAACTTTAGCTTTGCATGTTTTGAATTAAATTTCCTCCAAAAATAACTGCAGTCTTAGGTTGAGGGTACAAGTTAGCTTCTTCTGTTTGGCCTTGCAATGCTGTGCAAGGCAAAAATTCATTTAGGTAAGTGGTTCAGGAACTGCATGTGTTGTTTTGAGATTATTTCAGAGGTGAGACTTTGTGCAGCTGCTCATTTAGTTGTCTTTCAGAATTTGCAAATGGGTTATTGGTTGGTATCAGTGTTGCCTTGTGCATATGCTCTGAAAATAACAAGAGTTGTGATGGCTCCAGAATACCTAAGAAGGTACCCTGGATCGTGCAGCAAATACTGAGGTGTATCTAAGCAACCTGCTGCTTTTGTTCAGGCTGGTGTAGCGCCATGCGGGGTGTTAATTCAGGCCTGTAAGCTACTTTAACTGTATAATGGTGCTACTGGACTTGATCTGTTAAGTGCTGCTTCTCAGCTGAGCTTGCGTATGCTGTGGCTTCAGCGCTGCCGGTGCTGGAGCTGACCTGAGCTGGCGGTAGCTTGGGGGACTTTCCCCTGGGATCTCTTGTGGGGTGTGAACACAGACGCAGTTGTGCTTTGTAGGGAGGCTGTTGTCTAAAGGCTTTGGGCTTCAAGTGTCAGAAACTGCAAAGGTGTTGAAAGAGACACTCTTCCCTTTACAGAAGATGCATAGCCTTATTGGTAAAAAACAGAAGATAAGATAGATGATGAAAGGTGTGCTGAAGTTTGCCATGTTCAAAGTTCTACGATACAATATAGGCAGTAGCTTTATCTATTCGAGCTCTTGGACTGGACCTGTGGCATGTGTTTAGATGTGGGTCCTTACGGAAAAAAGACAGTGGAAGAAAGGATGATTCCGGTTCACAATGTCACGTTTTCAGTGCCTTGCTTTTTTTTTTGTTTATTGGAATTCATTAGACGTGCAAAAGAAGGAATGAAAGAAACATAATTCTAAACCCAAAAGCTTGTTCTTTATCATGTAGATACCTTTCAACTTCAGGATTTGTATACATTATTTTCATAGTCTTAAATCAATGCATTATGTGGCTTTATCAGTTTAAAGCTTTCCTTTTGTGTATAGTTAAAATCTGTGTCCTAGATCGTGGCTTGTTTTATAAGATTTGGATTAACTGCCATTTCTTCTTTTCAAATAGCTTCTTTTCCATGGTGTCAACACCTGATATTTGAATATTATCATCCATCTTCAGAAGACTTTGATGCATGAGCATTTCTAGCCTAATTTAGTTGATGATTTGAATGCGTTGTGAAAAACTTTGTTTAAATTGAGAGAAAAGTTGAGTGATTATTGCTTTTAAAGCATAAATGGGAGCGCAGCTTGCAAAACCAAATTAGTTGTCCCCATAAAAATCTATATTACTTTCTATACATCAGCTATTGGAGTTAGCTAGAGAGGGTTTGATGTATATCTCCTGCAGGAATTCCAGCACTCAGGCAGTGGAGCAAGTGGGCTATAACCTGGTTTATGTTCATGACAGCAGTTCACCTAGTAATAGGGCTGAAAAGGAAGTTTTAAAGGCAACAACAAGAGAAAGTCATTCCCTCTCCCCAAAGGAATGAATGGATGTGGGGGGCTGTTGCTGGCTGGATGCCAGGTGCCCACCAAGCTGCTCTATCACTCCCCATTCCCAGCTGGACAGGGGAGAGACAATGCAACGAAGGGCTTGTGGGCTGAGATGAGGACAGGGACATCACTCATCAGTTACTGTCATGGGCAAAACAGACTTACTAGGGGAAATTAATTTAATTTATTGCCAGTCAAAATCAGAGTAGGGTAATGAGAAATAAAAACAAATCTTAAAACACTTTCCCTCCGCCCTTCCGATCTTCCTGGGCTCCACTTCACTCCTGGCTTCTCTACCTCCTCCCTCTGAGCAGTGNCTGAGATGAGGACAGGGACATCACTCATCAGTTACTGTCATGGGCAAAACAGACTTACTAGGGGAAATTAATTTAATTTATTGCCAGTCAAAATCAGAGTAGGGTAATGAGAAATAAAAACAAATCTTAAAACACTTTCCCTCCGCCCTTCCGATCTTCCTGGGCTCCACTTCACTCCTGGCTTGTCTACCTCCTCCCTCTGAGCAGTGCAGGAAGATGGGGAATGGGGGTTGCAGTCAGTTCATCTCATGTTGTCTCTGCCGCTCCTTCCTTCTCACACTCTTACCCTGCTCCAGTGTGTTGTCCCTCCCACGGCAGACAGTCCTCCACCAACTTCTCCAACGTGAGTCCTTCCCATGAGCTGCAGTTCTTCATGAACTGCTCCAGGGTGGGTCCCTCCCACGCTGTGCAGTCCTTCAGGAACAGACTGCTCCAGTCTGGGTCCCCCATGGGGTCAGGAGCCCTGCCAGCAAACCTGCTCCAGCGTGGGCTCCTCTCTCCATGGGGCCACGGGTCCTGCCAGGAGCTGGCTCCAGCGCGGGCTTCCCATGGGGTCACAGCCTTCTTCGGCCATCCGCCTGCTCTGGTATGGGGTCCTTCACAGGCTGCAGGTGGAGATCTGCTGCAGGGGGACAGCCTGCCTCACCATGGTCTTCACCATGGGCTGCAGGGAAATCCCTCCTCTGGCACCTGGAGCACCTCTTCCCACTACTCCTTCACTGGCCTTGGTGTCTGCAGGGCTGTTTCTCACATATCCTCACTCCTCTCTCTGCTGCTGTTCCATAACAGTGTTTTCTCCTTCTCAAATACGTTATTGCAGAGGCCCTACCACTATTGCTGAAGGGCTCGGTGATGGCTGGTGGCCTTGGACCTGGCTGGCATGGGCTCTGTTGGACACAGGGGAAGCTTCTAGCACCTTCTCACAGAAACCACCCCTGTAGCCACCTGCTACCAAAACCTTGATATGCAAACCCAATACAATGGAAAATTTGCTTAATGTCTGTTGAGATTGGTTTTAGGCCACACAGTGTATCTAGATGCAAGATTAATTAGATGCTAGTTTATTTTAAATGCCTTATTTGAACTCATACTTAAAATGTTCCTCGTATGCATTTTAGTGTATAGTAGCTTAAAACTAACAACTGAAATATCTTCACCCACCAACGTGAGTTACCCAGTGCACTTTCTCTGTTTGGCGACCAACACCTGAGCTTGCTGTGTCTAAATCCAGTCACCTAGGTCTGTTTTCAGCAGAGCCAAATAATAGTATTGACTTCAGTGGTGATATGGACCACAGGTTTTTGGAAAAGCAAGTCAGACACCAGAGCCTGTGTGTCTGTATACACATGCATTACATACTTACATTTTAGAGAGAGAGAGAGAGAGAGATATACAGGCATGTACACATGCACACCATCCAGTCCAAAACCAAAGGTGTGGTGCTTGAGGCAGCTTTGTGAAGGAGATGGGTGTTTTTTCCCATCCATGTGAAGAAGTGTCTAGTGCATTCCCAAACCTTGCTTCTATGCATCTTACGTTGGTGGTCTTCTGTGCCGTGTTCCTTTTTTGTTTTCGTATTTAGCTACTCAAAATGAAATACATGCTCTGTTCCGATTTACTAGTTTGTTTCTGAAAATACATGCTGCGTGCAAACGCTGTTCAGTCAAAAAACATATGGAGAAGTGTCTATTGAATTAGTAGTGATCAGGCATATACTGAAAGAATTCACTGTGATCAGTTGTAAAACACTACGTCAATCTCGGGCATGCTGCTCACTCCTCCTCTGTCTCTGAAAGACACCACTGAAAAGCAGCAAGGCATATCTGAAGTGGAGCTCTGACAAACACTAAGAAAAATGAGTTTTTTTCAGCTGGTAATGAATTTGGCTTAACTTTTTTATGTGTGTATGTATAATGTATATATGTATGTAAACACCTATGTATGTTGGTTTGATGGAATTAATTGCTCTAAATTATGCACAGTGTAATACTTGAAGTGGTTAGAGGAGGTTTTTTTTTAATGTCTTGTTTTAACATCTTCAGTAGGAATTGTGAGTGCCACCAAAACTGTGTGTGGCATGTTAACTTCTTGTGGACTTCACAGAGGGTAGATGTATTAGCGGCGCTCTGTTTGAGACAAGTGAAAGGATCTTTGCAAAGGAAGAACAGAACCATTTCCAGATTGATGTCTTTGCATTTGCAAAGGCTTTGACTTTGGATTGCGTGTTGCAGTTGAAGTAGTTTTTTGCCCTCAACAGTGTTGCAAAAGGCAGTAAGTTAAGAGATGATTGATCAGAGTGAGAGTAGAACAGAAGAGGCAGAGTAGGAATTCCTTTGCAGGCTTGTATGTTTGAGATCGTTGCCCAGGGTTACGCATCTTGAGCCTTTTCTTAAACTGTTGGTACAGTCCTGTGAAGTGTCGTTGGGCTGTCCGGTATCTGTGTAGGAAAGCATATTCTGGACATTGAAAAATGTGTATACCACTATTAAAAGTAAGGAATTGCAGACACACTGTAGTCTGGTAGGTGGTTTCTGAACATGAAGGGGAAGGGAGCTCTCTGGTTTGTTGCTCTACTATATCAGAAATGGCATATCCAAGTGATGGCTGCTGAATTAAAGCAGTGTATATTCTAGGCTTCTGGTTGCTTAGTGTGCGTAGTGCTATGCAAACGGCCCAGGAATTGCCAGGAGCCATTTTGCATACGTTTTCCCTTGTTTTCCACCATGGGCAGTCGTTTATTGTCACTGTTTGTCTAAGAGGAGTACGATGTCTTTATTCTTATTTTTCATTCTGAATGCTTTCTGGCTGAACAGAGCTATGAAGTAGACCCTGTTATTTCAGGTCAGTGCCTGGATTAACTACTTGGAAAAAACTTGTTATGGATCATATACTGCCATCACTGCAAAACACAGTAAGTGAAATAGGGTATCTCTAGTTCTGCTTAGGTAAGATCAATTTCTTCTAAAAAAACCAAAAAAAAACCAAAAAACAAAACCAAAGCAAAACTCTGTGGAAAGGCAGGGGTTGAATGTAGTAAAATAAACCAGAAAAACACTTAATAGTAGTTAGCTTTTGAGCGAGATGCAGCCACTTAGTGTGTCTCTCTAAAGAGAACTAGGGTGCACTCATTGGAAGAATATTGGCATGTCTGTTGGACAGCAAGTCTTGTCGTATGTATTTTTAGCCAATTTTGACTTAATCCGCCTCTTGTCTTGGCATTCAAAGATGAGAAATACAAACTCTGAGGAACATTGCCATGAGCAGTTGATGCCTGCATTTGGGTGTAGGGCCGTACTTGCTGTATAGCAGAGCTGGCAAAATCTATAGGTGTTATGGGCTGTCTTAGTTTTGTTTTCCCAAGTGGGAAGGGGAACAAACAATTCATTAAGCATCACAGAGTATTTAATTTATCTTATAATTTTTGTACGGTTCTTGTCCTGTCTTGGGTTTCCAGTTCTTAGATTTAGAATTGCTATGCTAGCTGCACATGCCTTAGTTTATGTTGAAATTGAAGCAAGAAGAAACTGTA
>VZSC01001146.1:23996-58502 GCA_013398225.1 Steatornis caripensis | reverse complement strand
TTTTTTTTTTTTTTTTTTGTCCAAAGGTTTAGGGGATGTCTATGCACTTTCTGCTTCCCAAGACATTAGTGGTTTGTGGATGATTGGGTCCAAATTTAACTATTTGCCTGTAATCTTTGGGGATTAGAACTCCTAGATGTTTTAATACCAGCGACTGCTGTTAGAAACTCCAGTGAATAAGCAAGTCCTGATTTATGTGCATTTAATTAACCCTAATGCCTGGGACTTGTTCCAATCAATTCACGCATTTGGGTGAGTGCCCGAGGTTTTCAATGAGCTCTTATAATTTGGGTATTTACCTTTGCGGGTTGGAGACTAGAATCAGGGTATCATCCACATGAAATATAGCTCTTCTGTGGGACCTATTTTAGTGTCCATTTGTTAGTGTCTCTCAGACCGTGGCTCTGATTATGTTGAAGAGGGGCAGGGCAAGCAGACACTCTTGCTCTGTTCTTGGTTGTGAGAAGTATGATTTCTCTTTTTTTTTTTTGAATGCAGTTTGAAAAACAGACCCCTCCCCAGCAATTTAATCCAATTGAGAGATGGTCGGTGTATCTAATTTTCCTAAGGACTCTGATGGGATAATCCCAGGTAACCCCATCATAAGCTCTTTTCAGCATCTGGCAATACCCCTGATGAATGCTGTGGTATTGCAGGTGACTTGACGAGTTGCTTGAGGTTGCCTTGTCTAGGCCTGGGTGCAATAAATCTAACCCAATGTGTTTTAATAATTTTGAGTGCAAACTTAATTCAGCTTAAAAAGGGGATGGTAGGTGGGGGAAGCCTTGGCATGGAATCTCTCTGTGGTGCAACTTTGGCTGCACACTGGAGGAGTGAAATATTGCCACAGTAGAGGAAGACCATGTTAGGAAATAGTTAAACTAGACACACCAGTCCATGGGACTGTGATCCTTGTGATAACTAAAGTTGCTATTTATTTAAAACACGCTCAATTGATGGCATCTATCCCTGCCTGGGTTATAGTGGACACAGCTGTTTCTTTTCATGGCTGTAGGAAATGGGCATC
This sequence comes from Steatornis caripensis, assembly GCA_013398225.1. NCBI lineage: Eukaryota > Metazoa > Chordata > Aves > Caprimulgiformes > Steatornithidae > Steatornis > Steatornis caripensis. The sequence goes on along the minus strand of VZSC01001146.1, from coordinate 57,475 downwards.
CTTTCCCTGAGCACATCGTAGGGGGTGGTAAGAACATTTGCCTTGCTTTCAGCACTGCCTGGGCTTTTCTGTGTTGCTTCTGTAGTTGGATCTTTTTCCCTTTGGATGAAGAGATGCTTCTGAAATGCAAGGCAATGAAGTCCCAGGAGGGACCCTCCCTCAGCCTGGACCAGTTGTGTCAATTGGAATGAGAATGTCATTTGAGGGTCTATCTCTAGAGCATCTGGGCAGAGAATGTTACATTCATCTTTGAGGTTTTTCTTTCCTGCCTGTGTGGTGGAAGTTTGATTTCTTCCTTCAGTTCTGATCATTTTCCTCAAAGATGTAATAGACAGTCCTCTCTTCTGTATCATTTCTGTGTGAGAGCTATTTAATCATTATACCAGGATTTTTGGTTTCAGGTTGGGTACTTTGACAGGATCAACTTGTATGCTCTATGGTCAGGATTTCTGGGTGTTGTGTGTGGTGTGTTGTTTTGGTTGGTTTTGGTTTTTGGTTTTTTTTTTTTGTTTTTTTTCCTAATATCATTGTTGGAATTGGAATCCTTGAGGGTCTGGTTTGCTGTGAATGAAATCCACAAAGCCAGTACCTAGGAGGAGCGAGATATCAATTCTCCATACTTTTCCCTGTCCTTTGGGAGGGGAAGTTTCAATGTACATCTGCATTGGCTGGGGATCGCATTGTCTACTCCACGATAATCTTTACATGGTTATTTGTATCTACGACTGTTCTGATAGTGTGAATAAGAAAATGATATTTTGCCTACCTATAAAAGGAAGGATTTACAGTATTGGTAAGGAGGGGGAAGAGCTCGGGGCAGGTATGGTGATACTTGGGTCAAACAAAGTTTTGTCTTTTTGAGGGGGGGAAGGAATAACAAATGCGTTATAACTTTTTTTTTTGTGCATGTGGCACATCCAAGTGCAATAGTATGCACAAAGAACATGACAGTGTAAGCGGTAGCTCAGGAACTTTATTATAGGCAGTGTAAGTGGGTTGATTAAAAGCTTATATGTTCAAGATACTCACTGAGGTGTTGTGGGTGCTTCAGAAAGAATGAGAGAACAGGGCGAGTTTGTATTTATGCTTTCACAGTTTCCAGTTATTTATGGTTTGTGAGCCTTGGACTTGTCTGAGTGAAAGTGTCTTTGCAGTTAATAATCATCTGAGGGTTTTTATTCCCATCACTTTTTGAACCAACGGGGACTGGTAGTATTCATTGCATCTATGGCACTGAATTCCACAATGGACTTCACGTGAAGAAATCTACTTTTGTTTGGTTTGAAGCTGCTTTGAGCTGCGTTCCTCCAATGTCCCTCTGCTGTTGTAACAGGAAAGGTAGTTGTTTCCTGCTTGCCTTCCCCTGCTAGCTAGGATCTTGCAGAATTCTGCATCGTCTCCCTTCAGTGATCTCTTTAAAGAGGTTATGAGGCTAAGGAGCCATGCATAGGAGCTATCTCTCGTCTTTGATTATTTTGCTCTTTGTACTGTGTTTTCTGGTTCTCTTATGTCCTGTTGTGAGAAGAAATCAGTTTTATGTAGTGATATAGCTTCTTTTTTTCCCCTGTGTGCATTCCTTAATAATAATAATTGATAGCATTGTTTCCTTTATTTTCCCCTTTTGGACTGCTACAGAAAATTAATCTATCTATTAAAATAATCTATTGTTGCCACAACACTTTGCTCCTTCTGGGTAGGACTCATGGCTGTCTATGTAAAGGTGTTCCTTGTCATCCTCCCACTCCATATATATGTGTTTTATTGCTTTTTATTGAGTTTCATCTATAAGCTCGATGCTGTAGTCACTGAAGATGCTGAAAACTCTTTTTTTTTTTTTTTTAGAGGTTAAAGAAACACTCAACAGAACAAAGCTGAAAAGCTGTAGCCCTTCCGGAGCTGTCCCAGCTGACAGTGCGGGCTGAAGAAGAGCTGGAAGGGCTCATTCTTCTGGGAGTCAGATAACAAGTACAAGAATCAGTAGTCTGCCCTTGTTGTAGGCTAAAAATACAGAAACTGTTTTTTATTTTTGTAGCTAGTATAATTAAATAAAAAGGAGTATTGTTTACTACTTACTAAGAGGTATTGGTGGAACAGGTGATTTTAAGCAAATCTTCTGATTATTGTGTCATTAGCATTTTTACAAGCATTTGTAGCAGAAACTTAGCGCATACCTTTTTGCATGTTTGGTGCTACATTTTTTTAAAGTTATTTCTCTGACAGCCATAGATTTATTTTAGGCTTCTGATAGCTTCACAGAAAAAATGCAACATAACTCTCATGATACAATCATCCTAAATCTTTCATACAGATTATATACCCTGAGGACGAGGGAAAAAGAAAACAACTAGATGCTTCAAGTGCATTTAGAAAGAGCTAGTGGTGCTGTCCTAAAACTGTGCCAAAGATGATGAAAATACCTTATTTTTCCTGTTAGCTGAGGGAGACGTATAGGTACAGCACAGTAAGATGGAGGCTGCTGTCACCATGCCTGGATACAGACTCGACAGACAAGGAAGGGTTCAGGGATTAACGCGAACTGTGATGTAGCAGCTGAGAGGAGAGGCATTCAGAACAGGGAGCATTCCCTTGTGTATTACAGATATTGGAAGTATTTTTATTGTCAGCTTTCAGTGTATGATTTGCAAATTGCATACAGACTCAGGTGATATCTGGTAGTTGCAGATGTGTTTTCTATGATTCATGACCAAATAAAAGAAAAAAAAAAACAGTCAAGTTGTATGTTCTACCCTGTTTAAAAGAAAAAAAATCGGACCTCTGGTTTGGTTAAATGCAGACTTCGATCACTAGAGACACTTCAGAGAGTTATACAGAGGGCAACCAGACAGTGTATTTCTATCCTGTATTACCAATTTAACTATCTCCATTCTAGGCAGGATTTTCATTAAAGGCATTTGCATTGTGATTCTTAAGATGTTAAGACAGTCACTTAGGATCAAAAAGGTAAGAGGAAGATCAGAGCTCCTCTAAACTGTTCCCAGAGGAACGGGGTGGCTGAAGAAGCTGTTAATTCTTGCATATCCCAGAACTAAAACACAAATAATGCCAAAGACCCCATCTTAGCTGTATAGGGAAAAACAGAGCCCTTTGAGCAAAGTAGGCATGAATTAGTTAAATTGATGTTGCTAAAAATATTTTTCCCCTGTAGAGATGGTATAACTGACAACAATGTGTACAGATGGTCTTATAAGTTCTATGAACCTGAGTTTCAGGCACTGTAGATTTAAATATGTAATGACTAGCCTTCAGTAGCCATGTCTCATGGGTTGGTGCATCTATGTCAAAATTAGAAAGTAGCTATTCAAAAGGGTATAGAATCAGATTGATTTGTATTAGCCGCGTTAAATTATTGAACAGCAGCTACAGTGCATGGGTCGTCACCTGCTGACACTCTCTTCAAGAAGTGGCAGAACAGTCTCTCGGTACTGTTAGAAATGGATGTCAGTCACCAGGGGCTTGTAGGTGTGTAAAGAGAAAGTAAGGCGAAACAAAAATCTAGCTCTTGGGCATTTCGACTGCATGATGAAAATGATAATTTGCCTGGCTATAAATGGAAACTTTGGTTTCCAAGATGCAACACAAGGGTCTCTTAAGACTATTTTGTTAGACGTGTGTATCGGTTTAGGAAAATAGGCATCCCCTCTCCAAATCCTAAAACAGTGGGAGAGAAAGAGCACGTGCTTGATTTGGCTGAATTGCCCAAGAAAGCCTTGGGGAATAACTGTAACAAATTGGGAAGGGAAAAAAAGAGAACTAGGGGACTTCCGTTGTGTACTACCGGTGATGCTGATCTCCTGTAGGAGATGCAGGGTTCTGTTTATTGCACAGGGCACCTTAAAAATAAACACTGGCTTATCTGGTTAGAAGTATTGGAAGCTGTCCGTCAGCAAAGACGGTTGAGTATTTGTATTTAGCTTGAGAAGACTGACACGGGAGCTATACTGACTTTGGCACGAACTTTTCAGAATTAGTTATGTTTTGCAGTGCTAATAGGGTAGCATGCCTGGTATTTCTTTTCTGTCAAGTAGGTTCTTGAATGGCAAGCCCTTTGTCCTCTGTAGGGCATCCTTTAGTTTGAGTGAGGGAGGTTGCAGTGCCCCCACAGGCATCATCCTCTGGCACCTGCTTTGCAAATTCCATGTGCACAGTTTATTTGGCATGATCTGCAAAACTGGGCTTATTTGCAAAGAAATGCGTTGAGTACCAAGAAGCATTTGCACAGGTATTTCGTTTCTACATTTTTCTGTTCGTTGTTCTGTAGCCAATAGCCTCAAATAAAAAGGGGCTGATCTCGTCAAGGGGAAGCAAAATCTCTTTGGCTGATGTTACACGGGGGTTTGGGTTGCTAGAAGAATGCCTGTGTTTTAAGTTGATGGATTTTGGAAGAACAGCTTACCTATGCTTGTTGTGCTGTTTTTCTTTTTTTCTTTCTTTCCTCTCTGATGATGTCAAAACAGAAGAGCAAGTGACAAGCATGTGGCCCTTTTGCCATAGCGCTTGTCTCGGAGTGTAAATGGCGTGCTCCAGGCTATCTGTGTTGGGGATCTGCCCAAGAGAAGTGGCTGCATTCAAAATTCTCGTTAGGGAAAGTGATGGACGGCTTTGCAGCAAGCTGCCCTTTCCCCTTCAGAGGGAGCCTGGGAAGGAGAGGGCTTCTGAGAAGTTGTCAGCCCCTGATAGCTGATACAGAAACCTCTGTGTGCTGGAGCACTGGAGCAATGCTGAAAGGAGAAATAAGAATAATCTAGAGCCCTACCTGTTCAAACAGTACCTGCTAAACTTGCTGAAATGCAAGTAGTACCAAACATGTCTGATGAATTGGGTCTTGTCCGTGGTATCAGATGGAGTTAAATATTGCATAAATACCAGATTTACTAAGAACTCTCTTCTTATTCAGTGAATATTAAAGAATGTTTCCTCTTGTCTTGAATAAAGGATAATCTGTTGATAGCAGTCTTTGAATCCAAAGGTGTCAGGACTGTGTTTTGAAAGTCGGTGTTTCCTAAGAAACAGATCAGCTGAGAGAATAATATTTTTTTCTAATTTCTCTTCAGTGGAGAAATGCAGAGATATTAGTTGAGTATTTTTAAGAACAGATATTTCTTGAGAGTCATAGTTCATTTCTCTATCCAGTTAAAAGTATCTAGTGGAGATTTATGTAGGTCTTAAAAAAAAAAAAAAGTACTTTTAAAGGAGCCCAAATCAGAAGTTTATTCTTGATAGTTGTGACATACTGGCTGACTGGTCTGTTCTGGTCTAGGGCTTTAACACATGCATTACTGCTATCTCAGTAAGTGATCATACTTTCATCAGTAGCTCTGTCTCTTTGTATTCATACGATGCTTTATTTCTCAACTTCGCAGGTAATGCTTAAATAATCTAGCAGGGTATTTCTACTTGTCATTCCTTTCCCTTGTCTGAGAAGAACAATATACTTTGCAAGCAAGCCCATTTAAATTGACTTGAAGTCTGTCCTCCATTTCCAGCACTAGTCTGTATCTAGGTGGAGCCTTTACGTATTGACATGTGTCTGAGATTAGAAATTATGACAAGGTGTTATTAAGTTTACATCTCTACAGCTAGATCTGGCATTTAAAGCAGAGCTATTTCTTCTTTGCTGTGTATGAAGAATAAAATAGATCCTCTGGTATGTAATAACTGGGCAAAAAATGTATTTCTGGAGAATTTAGAAATGTATTAATTTATTCGAACTAGAAATAATGTAACTGTAAGTAGTGGTCACTTTAAACTATTTAGGAGTCAGACTTCTGGTTCCAGATGTTGTCTAACAAAATTACCTAGCTTAACTTGAGAAACTTTTTCTAAATTTAGCGGTCTTTATTGTGTGGTGTTCTTGTATGATAGGAAAAATTCCTCAGTAGAAGGTGGAGAAATGTTTTAGCTCAGAGTTTGAAGGAGGAGTTAGTTCTTTTCTTAAAAATAGCTGTCCTTTCATGTGGTTTGCACACGCCACAGTAGTCCTGCTGTCACCTACTGCTCTGCCATAAAAGGAGGAGGCTTTTTTTTTTTTAAATCCTGATGTGATGATTTCAGTCTTGGTACAACTGAAAGATCTCCTAACTGCTTTTTAACCATGTTAGGTCTTTAAATCTGCCCTGAAAGAGCTGGCAGTGGCTGGGTTGGTGGAGGAGAGGAGGTGCTGGGCTGCAGCAGGCTGTGCGGTGCAGATGGGGGCTGCCCTCCTGGGGAGCACGGGAGCCTTTAGAGCTGCTGCTACCCCCGAGATTGGCCCATGCCAGGCTCTACTCCTATGCTTGTGGTGGGAGTGGGGCCAGAATAAGCTGTCAGCAATTCGTACACTATCTCATCTGTCCCTGAAGGCTTTAGTGCTGCTCTGCTCGCCTTTTGAGTCCCATTGCTGTACTGTGCTGCACTGTGGGCCCGTCACAAGCTTAGTGAGAGATTGGTCTGGGGTTGATCAAAGATGGACAACTGCCTTTGCCTGCGCTGGAGAAGAACAGACCCCAGTTCCACATCATCTCTTTTCTCAATGATACATGAGCTGTAGGACCTAGAAAACAAATGCACTTCTCATTCTTGTGATTTGGTGATTTATTTTTTTTTATCACCAGACCTTGAAATGAAAATTCTGCAGAGCAGCACGTGAAGCCTTTTCTTGTTCCCTTCTAGGCTATTGTCCGCAGGCCTTTGTGTTTGTTGTTTTTTGTGATGGAGCGACTGAAAGCCTGGTTTTACCATGTCTACCAACAAATAAGCATATGTACACAATATACAATGCCTGTAGTGGAAATGGTCCCAATGAAGGATTTCAGTGTTAGGAGTAAAGTCAAGATACTAAGTGTCTTCGTGCTGTCATGGAGATATGGGTGGAATGGCGTTATCCCTTCTGCATTTACCTTCTGCAGTATGTACACGCAGCTACTCTACATTTTTGTTACTTCCCATTGGTTTTGTGTTTGGCTAGTTTTTGGTTTTTTGCCAGATTAAAACTAGTGAAATGACAGTATTGTTTCAGTTGCTATCATTTTAGGGAAATATTTCTGAAAAAAAAAAGGTTAAATTGGTGTAGGAATAGGAAGAAATGTTAAGTAGAGAAACAGGATGAAGAATTGTTGCTAGTTTGGTTCCGAGATTTGGGTGGATTTTGTACAAAATGGTTGGGTAGGCTTCACTTCTTCCTGCTTCTTTTCAATATCCAAAGGCACTAATAAAATCACAACAGTTGATTGTATGAACAGGGAGATAAAAGCTGTTAAATATATACTTATGCTTTTATTTAGAGAGAAAACCAAAATCTGTTATTTACAAAGACCCTTTTCTGAAAGACCTAGTTGATGAAAATATTTTGAAAAAACATGTAATAGTTCAATATTTTCTTGAAATAACATTGATATTAAGACTGACTGGAGAGTGATGCATGAGCTTATTTAGGCTTGAGGAAAATATAGTAAGTAAAAAGAAAAATAATTGTAAACTTACTGTTGAACTTACAGAGAAAAATCAGCTTGCTGAGCGGTGGGAGGCTGCTGGATTTACGCCTGAGATGTGAGCGTTTGACAAAGCCAGTCTGCTCATACAGAGGGAATATTTTCTTTCCATTCACTTCAGTATAGTAGCTATTCCATTCAAAATTAAGAGCAAATTGGAAGTGAAGACAGGAGAGCTTGTTTTTCATCTCCTGGCATAAGGCAGCTGCGGATGTAGTAGGTGAAGATCTACTAATTGTAAACGCTGCGGGGCATGGTCGCCAACAGAGTCAATCACTTTCACTAAATATTAATAGAATTTCTAGTAAAGTGCTAGAGTTCTTGTGAGTAGGATAATTAATTTCAAATGAAAATATCTTGAAGGTCACTAATATAAGAATAATTTTTTTTTCTTAAGGAAAATAAGCATAAATACAAAGCAAGCTTGATTTTTTTTTTTTAGATTGATGCAAATGGAGGTTAAGACTGTTGATTTTAAGTCCTTTGATTTAAATAATCTTAATGTGATCAAGGTCTACGAAGGGTGATTTCTTTTTATTTATTTTTATAAGTATTGTTAAAAATTGCATAAGGCTATAGATAAGTGCTATTTCCTTAATTGTCTTTAGCAGCCTTTTATCCCTTGAAATTAGAGACCTGTTTCAATGGGTCCAGAGGTGAACAAAATTTGTATCTTTAAGTCTGTATTTTGTAATTACTTGTGGAAGCTTGTGAATTTAGTGGCATTAATAATAGGGTAGTAGTTAAGGATCTGTACAAATATTTGAAGGACATGAACATAATATCTTTTTCTTTGCTTGGAAAGAAATTTTTCTGTTGGGCAACAGAGTGATGAATCTGATGTCCAAATTTTCATCTGAGGAACGAACGCTTTCTGTGTGTGTGGATTTTTTTTGCTTCACTTCCACTCTGTCAATAAAGAATTTGCTTTTTGTTTAGGACAGTTTTATCTATGATTTTTCATTAATGGAGTGTTTTCTGTCGAGTAACTGATTAATTTTCTTTGTTCAAGAACAGAAACAGTAAATAGAAGGTGGCAGTTTTTAAGAAAAATTTTCTTTGAAAATAGAGGATTAAAAACTGGATTCTCCCAACGAAATCCTTAGGCGGTCTCTTTTTCTGTCTTCTACTTTGCTCTCTTTTCCTTCCCTTCACAACCCAAAAGGTGAAACAAAATCAAACCCTCCCCCTCACTCCAAATGAGAAGAGAAAACCTACGCACCTTGTTTTCTGAATCTATTGCCTTGCTGCTTGCTGGTAGACCTGTCTGTGTGGTGTGGATACAAATCAAGACCCTAATTTTAGCCAGATATTTTAGTATGTGGTTACATTCTTTCCTGCTAAGGCCAATCCTGAGGTCGAGATTTTGTTCTGAATAAAAAATGCTTTCCTGAATTGGAGTATGGGATGCAAAGTATCTGGCATTAGTCATAGCCAGTAGAGTAGAGTGTGTGCTGTCCGGAGATTGCTTCCGCTGCTCTACTGATTGCAAATGTGATTCTAACAGTTTGATGTATATTTAGATATTCCGTAAACCCAATATAAGTCATTCAAAAGAAAAAATACTGAAAATAATTTTGTTTTGAATAGAGACAGCAGTAAGTTTGAAGACTGGTAAACCTAACATTGTTAGTAATTGGGCATATTCTTGTGTACGAGTCTAGATACAGTTAAAATGTTTCAATATTGTTGAAACGATAGAAATATTTGTTGCTGGCAAGTTAAACTGAAAACATGAAGTTGCTTTTTAGGTGTAAAATTGTTCCTTGGTAGGTTTTTCTTTATCACAAAGCAAAAGTGAGAACCAGAGTAGGTTTAATGAAACACACCATACTCTACCAAGCGATCCTGCTTCTTGTGTCTTTATTATACGAGTATGGCCTATGATTCATAGGGATTCAGAATGTGGTGCAGTGTCATACCCAGGGCCTGTGCTTTCTGTGTGGAAGGGTTTCCCCTCTGTGTTAGTGAGGAAGATGACTGTATTTCATAGTTACTAGTTGTTGCTTTGGGCTCTTGGCAAAGTATCAGGGTAGCTTCTGGTCGGGTGACATTTGGATATGTCTGTTTTGCAAAAAAAAATATTTTGGCAGCATATTATGTGTGGTTCGGTCCAGCGGAAGAGCGTGTGGGATGTGTAGTCTTCAAATGGAAATGCTGTAGGAGTATTTATTTTAATCAATTTTTAAACATGCATCATGGCATGGCTAAAAATGCCTGCCTGCTTCAGTAGAGTGAAGAAAAGTGCTGTAAATATAAGTGTAGGTGGTGTGAATGGTTGAGAACTGGGTAACATTTGCTGTAGGTTTCTAGGGGCTGTCTTTTGAGAAAGAATAAAAGTTGCATGTGAACTTATTCTTTATTGATATGTTTATAAACAGATGGATTTGGAATGTAAAAAGATAATGAACCAACACTGTGTTTCATTCACTGCCTTGGATAAGGTCAGGAGCACTAACGGCACTGTTCAGATCAGACTCATTCTGTTTGGCTGTGCTCAATATGATGAAAATACAAAGGCAGTTTTAAAACATGTGGCTACAAATAACTTCTCAGTGTTTGGTGATGCAGAGTCCACATAAATCTCTACATCTGTAATGTGTGAACCTACGAGTATCTCCTGTTAATTATGCTGTTTGACATTTCCAAAGCTAAATAAGAATGATGGTTAGTTATGAATCATATCTTGCCATGCTGGAATGCCAAGCTTCATTTTATTGCGATAGAGATTAAGGCCAGTGAAGTAGTAGTTATTCTCAGCATCAGAATTTTTGCTACTGTAAAACTGCCGATGCAGCATTTGCTAAATTTAAATGAACCTTTGCACCTTTATAAAGTGCTTTAAATCTAGAAAAATTTATGCCTTATCAAAAGGTTAATCCTGACAAATTATTGTAAATTATCTCCCGTCTGTGCAGTGTAGGTGCAGTGAAACCAATTCTCTGCTGTACAGTCCAGTGTCTATTTCGGAAGATTGGAGAGCATCATTATTAGGTACTAGAGCATCACTCTTGCTGGATCAAACCTTTGAGCATGAGTTATGCATGAGGTAACAAGCTGCATTTCTGCTGCTCAGCATTTTAGATGGACTGCGTACCAGCATTGTTCCAGCAAAGTATGGAAAATGTATTCTTAAATAACATCAAAAGTCAGTGGTGTGGAAACTCTTCAATGAATCAGGGCCTCAGGTTGTGGGGGGTGGTTTTTTTTTTCTGTTCTGTTGTTTAGTGGGGTAGCATCCACTTTCTGTCTGGGGTGCTGCATTCTTAGTCACACTGTTACTGCAGCTTTGGGGGAAAAAAAATACCCTCTCTGAAGTGGTGAGTGCTGGGTAACCTTCCACCACCACAAAAAAAATCCACTTTCAGGCATTTGAGCGCTGTGCTTAACCAACCTCATAGCTCAGTTTTAAGGAAGTTTGTAAGCTTCAATACCTGTCACTTCCTTTTATTTCTGTTTTGACTGAGAAATATGAAATCTAACTGAAAACTACATTTTTAATCACAGCATGAAGTTACACAAAGACGCAGACTTGTATGTGTGGAACTAATGCATCTGCATTAACATTTTGTAATTTCTGTTACAACATAAGAAATAAAGTATTTGTGTAAGTACACGATGGGGTACATCACATTGAGGTAAACTTCTGAAAATTATTGTTTCTGTCAGAGTTTGCCCAGCACAGGTCTGTAACACCAGACCACCTAAAGGGAGCTGTGGCCTCCGTTTTCCACCAAAATAGGTCTTTCGAAGTGAATGCTGGGTTCACTGATCTCTCTCACTACAGAAAGAGTCAAGCCCCCATTTCCCACCTTCCAGGAGAGTGCCTTGCCCACCCACTCACACGGTTTGTTTTTTGGGGGGTGTTTTGGTGTTGCTGAGGTGGTGTCAGTCAGCCTGCAGAAGGGAGAGCAAAAGGGAGCCCCTGCCACAGCGCAGGGCTGTGCTCGCGGGGCTGAGGCTGTTGTGAATTCCTCCTCTACTTAGTCTGGCAACTGTTTATATATTTTTATTGAACAACTGCTTCAGCTTTTTGCTCCATGCTGATCTGGCTGGTGATGTCTCTCTTCACTTTTGCAGTACCTTTTTTTTTTTCCCCCCCCTTTCTCTTGATTGAAGTCCTGTCTTCAACCTCCTATTGTATCTACCCAATTCCATAAATTCTTCTGAATTCCTATTCCTTCCCCACAAAAAGGCCCTTATTCTCAGAGGGGGAGTGCGTTTTTGCCTGGCCTCTGGACAACTGTTCTATTCAAAACCTCTCCCCCGGAGCAAGAGGCATCCCACAATTCATCGCTTTTTTCTTTGCCGTGGTGAAAGCTAAAAAGAATGTTTAACAAAGGCCTACAACTTGTGAGGGGGGTGGGAAATGCGAGTGTAACTTAATAGTTTTGGAAAACTGCTGAATAATATAACTGCTGAATGATATAACCCTTTAAAGAACCTTTTTGAAAGCTTTATCCTTGTTCGTAACCAGCTGATAAAGCCGTAAACTTGCAGAATTTGATACAGACATCTTATTTGGACCTCAGTGGCGAGTCACGTATTTTTAATTATTTAATACTTCAAAGAATCTTTTTAAAAAATATTTTTGGCCAATGCAAGGTGGCATGAAATTAAAACACAGTATTACATGTTGAGGGTTGATAATGGGTAGGTGATTAACGGATTTTATTGTGTTTTGAAGATTTGGGAGTCAGTAAGGTTATGCAAATGCAAATTGAGGGCAATACATTTGTAAAAAGTCAGGGTTTTTTGGTTGCATTTATCCCTTAAAGCCATTACTTTTTCATTTAAGGATTTGTGCGTGTTTGATAAACACTATTTGGATCAGGGGAAGCATTTGTGGTATGGATTTAGATCATAATCTGAACAAGTTTGTTACAGAACTTTGTGCTGAAATTGGTGATTTAATCGAATGCAATCAAGTTAAAATTACGGTTTTGCCTCTGTTTACATAACAAAACATTTTAACCTCCTCTCGCTTGCAGTGTAGCTGTTATCCCACAGCAAGATGAGGAACAAAATACTTTAAATTTTTTGCTAGTTTAATGGGCGCTTTTGAGAGCGTTTCCTGCACGTTGGGTCCTGCTGTGTTCTCACAGTGGTCACTTGCTTTGTTTTTAATCCGAGAGGCCCTTCCGTGGCGGTTGGGAGCCCAGTGGAAAATGCTCCCGGTTTTGGGTGTATTTAATTTCAAGTGCAAATGTGCCTTGTTGCTGCTTTCTGGGTCAAACTGTACGGGTGATGAGACTGCCATTTTGAAATGTTAGTGTTGCTCAGCTCGTGGTGGCCGCATTTCCATCCCTGTGCTGTGGCACACGCACGTACGTATACGCTTCGGTTGACATGAAGATCTTGAAGCGTTGCAGCTGCTCAGTCCCTTGCTCCCTGCCTTACGCACCTGAAGAGCCTGCTCCCTGTTTTACGACGTGTACCCAGTGTGTTTGTACCCCGCGTATTTGGGGCTTGTGCAGATGCCTGGCCTGAGCCCTACGGATGTGCTTAATTTAATAGGATAGATCGCACAGCTCGGAAGGAGCCATGGCACTGCATTGCTTCAACCCTTTGCTTACTGAGGGCCAGTGGGTGGACAAAGGATCCCCCCAGCCGGACTGAGACTGGGCTGGCCCCAGAGCCCTGTTGTGTGTGCATCCATATGCATATGAAAGGGCCTTTAAATATGCATTTGCGCTAACTCTTACTCTGTTGTCAGCGATTCATGTAATGAAGAGTCCCTAGGTATTCATTAACTTGCGCGGTTTCATAAACATTTCTTGTGCGGAATTCTTAGCTGCTATTTCGTGGCATAAACAATACACTGAGAATTGTTCTTTCTTTTTTTTTTTTAATAACCAGTTACACATACTTAAAACTGTCCTCTGGTGTTGTGGCAGTGGTTATTTTTCCACTGGCGATGAAACAAGCATTTCAGCAAAAGCCAGACTTTTCTGGTCACGAGTCCTATATGTTTTGCTGATGTCTGGTGTACTTGCAGATACACGGCGTGCATCACATAATTTCTTTCAGTAAGCTTGTTCAGCAGGTTTGCAAATCTAGTCCAAGGTATCGTGTTTTCTTACTGCAAGATAGTATGAGAAACCATGTTGCTAAGGTTTTAAGTGTGTTAGAGCTCCATTCTGCGATGGTTGTGTGGAGGCTTGCGCTGTGGGGGTTGGAGCTTGAGGAGCCACACCAGCAGCCTCTGTCTAGAGATTGAGAAGGAGCTTTGTGAAAGATGACATTTGACTACCAGATGCATTCAAAACCAGGGCTGTCAAGCATTACCCCATCTGCTTTGAGTAGAGCAGCAGGGGGTTTTAATGCCTACGTATTCATTATATAGAGGGAGTGGCTACGTGTTTAATATAGGTCCTCGTTAATTTTATGTAGTCCACTAGAGTTCTCTAGTGTAAGTATGAAGAAATAGAACTCATAATGATCTTTCTTGTTCCCTCCGTTTGCATCTGTTCCACAGGATCCTCAACAGAGTTTTCTGTCGCCTTTTTTCTTTTATAATGGGAAGCCTTCAGGAATCACACGAATGTTACTGTACCGGTGCCACAAGGACCTGCATGTCAGGCAGGGGACTGGAGGCCGCAGGCAACTTGTTGAAATTATATTCTTTCTGTGCTTCTCGAGAGCGCGTGGCCAGCTGGTGCTAGGCGGGCTGCTGCTGGAGTAGCAGGGGATGTGAAAAATAAGACCTTGCTTTCTATGGAAAGTGTCTATTCTCCTGGGCTTGCAGGCTCTGCAGGGCAGCTGTCTCCTCTCCAGTGAGTGCCAGATTTCCATGGTTTTGAAGGAGTAGTCAGCAGTAAGTTCCTAGTACTCTTAGAGGGCTTTGGAAAACTGTGTGAACAGCCCCCAAGGTCTCGATAACAGCCTCTGACGCGCAAATGCAACTCTCAGCACCTCATTTTCCGATGGGTGCTGAAGTCTTTTAGGCCCCAGCATATAGGCACTGGTTGTGCTGTAGTGTGGCTTTCAAATGCTTACCTGTTAGTAACTTCTAGGGTCACTGTAATGAAAAAAAAAAAAGCTGCAGAGCCTGATGCAAGAAAGATGTGCCCATGAATTTTCTAACGTGTTACAAATCGTAGTGAGAGTTTCAAACATAGCCAGAGACATTTTTCCACCTTTCGCTATCTTTGAAAGTTGTTTTTTCCCTTTTGAGTCAGAACTCCGGGATGTCTATCTCAAATACTGATTTGAAGTCCTAAATAATTTCTGTGATAGCTGACGATCTCGTAGCCATTTATCATAGATTTTTTTTTTTCCCCTCATGGCTCAGTGCCTGTGGAAATTATTTCTGCTGTGAAACAGCTGGGGTTTGAAGCCTTTATGTAGGTTGCCAGAGTCAGGTTGTGAATTCTTGTTTAAACTTCATTCCTGACTTTTAATAGCAGCTGAGGAGGAGGAGGAGGAGCGTACTGGCCCTCAGAGCTCACAGGAGCAAGACCCAATCAATGCTCCCCTATAAGATGCTGACCTGCTCTCGTTTTGCACATCGCGTGGCTTGGATGTATGATGGTAGAGATACCAATGTTGCAAAACCCAGGTGTTGAAAAAATTCTTACTTCTTTTTGCCTCCCACTTTGGATAGTACCTGCAGAAGAAAGACTGTTTTTCAGTAGCATGTCTACTGGCATGTGCTCATTTATGAGCGAAGATTGGCAGGGCAAAAAGGGTAGGTTGCCAGCTTTTGAAGTGAGATACGAAAAAAAGTTGTTTTTATGTGCTGTTACATTAAAAATGTCTTTGATAGTCATTATTTTCTGTAAGATGAGTTGATATAAAATTCAGTCAGCTATTATCCATCCTAGGACTTAGCGCTACGTTGGTTTAAATTAATATGCGGAGGGTGAACCATGGTGAGGGTGGCAAGGACGCTCATTCTATTTTGCCATCTCGGCTACACAGATGGCAGTCCTTGGGCAGGAGTGGGATGGGAGAGGACAGTGTCCTACTCCCTGGGAGAAAATTGCTGCAGCTTCCTTGTCAAAGTCCTCATTTACTGCTGTAAACCTCTTCCTCTACTCTCATTTATAGGGAGAGACAAGCTTTCAGGCTTTGTCTGCTGAGTGATCCAACTGATTTTTTTAGTAAGACAACTTATGTGAATAGTGCTGCTTGTCTGCAGATGTCACAAAATACATGACGAAAGTAAGAGAGGAAAAAACCCAGGGAAGCAGCATGAGTTGAAGTCTATTTACACACAAGCAGTGTGCGAAGGTATTAAAGAAAATTGTGCTGAATCGACTTTAAAGCGCTAGGCAAATGGTGCAGGCTGTGATCTTTATCATGGGCTAACCTAAAAATTAGGCATAGTATAAGCTTACCCTAAGGTGAGCCTTTTGTTTTCTGTGCATACTGTGGAATGGGTATTTACATTTCATCATTCCCTTGTTATTCCTTTGTTTACATGTACATTCGCTTGTTTTGTGAATATAGGTCACAACCATAGACTATTTTGCACGGCTTTTAGTCATGAAAAATTCGCGATGAACCTTGATAAAAAATGTCTCCCTGTGTACCGAGTGTTATCGATAATAAGTAAAAAAAGATACTTCAATGCCTTTTCAGGGGGTGAGAAGTTATCCCTCTATGTTGGAGGAAAATAGAGCATTAGGTGAATTTTAGAAGATCTTTGTCTTGTCTGATGTCTTTAAATCTATGATGCTGGTTGGCTGGAGTGCAAGTCAGTCCATTAAAGAAATGTCAAGTGTAATTTTGGAAGAGATATGTTTTAAAACAATACATGCATAAAAAATAGCATAAGGAATTTGCCTCTGGGCTGCTGTGAGGGTGACACATTAATTGTCACAGATGAAGAGGTAGACCCCCTTTGGAGCTCATGATTTCACTGTTCATGATTTATTAGTCTTGCCACTCATTAGAGGGGGACACATGTGCTGTTCTTGTAGCATTTAAAAGATGGTCTGTCGTATCTAAATATTTTAGAAACAAACTTGTAACTTTCTAAGACCTACCGGTGCCTTCACATTACTTCTCCCAAAATGTGCTTTCAGTTGGTTTTTAATTGAACAGNCTGTTCATGATTTATTAGTCTTGCCACTCATTAGAGGGGGACACATGTGCTGTTCTTGTAGCATTTAAAAGATGGTCTGTCGTATCTAAATATTTTAGAAACAAACTTGTAACTTTCTAAGACCTACCGGTGCCTTCACATTACTTCTCCCAAAATGTGCTTTCAGTTGGTTTTTAATGGAACAGTAAGTACAGCTTAATTTTTGGCTCTTTTTTTTTTTTAAAGAACTGTTGCTTTGTGATAACTACTAATTTTTTTCCCTTCTCTTTGTCAGGGTGTACTGAAATGCAGACAGTTAAACCAGTGGTTCTTGTGTAGTACATAATAAATCATATCTTGTCTATTTTTCCTTTATACTTCCTGTTCAGTTTATTCAATTCAGCTCTGTAGTGAGATCAGCCATATGCTGCTGCTGCTGCTGCAGCAGCAGCAGGACAGTGATGTGGTAGCAAGTACTCCCCCTCCCCGCCCCCCCAAGTGTTTATCACAGCTCAGTTGGCTTCTCTGCCGGTATTCATCTAGATCTGCAAGCTCTTTTTTGCACACGAGCATGCTTTGTTTTTTAGCTGAGAAATTCTGCTTTTGTCGTGATGATGATCCTCACCCGTGAGTTTCACTACAGGAAGAACAAGTGATGTTGTACAAGGAACAGCAGTGAAGGTCTTTCACATGGCCCTTCCTTCCAAGTGTTGAAAATGACTGCCTGGAGATATTTTCCTGCCTCCTGTAGGCATTTCTGTCCAAATTCTACCATTATAGCAGAATGCATTGAATTTTAGACCTACAGGGCACTGAGAAAACACAGCAGTAGAATACAAGCATAAGAATCTGTTACCCAGGCATGGCTTTGGTCATCGTGCTGCCTCCAAAACAAAACTGCCTGAGCTTTCCTTGTTGCGATAAGATGTTCTTGTTTGGTAATGTGCTGAATAGGGATGTCATGTGATTTTCTTTGCTCATAAGATCAGCTGTGATTGAGATGCTTTTATTAACTCTTTATGCAAATTCTTTTCCCTACATCATCAGACTTGGAGTCCATCCAGGCTGTGATAGGTTTTCAGAAACTACTGATCGCTGAAAGACATGTCATACTAACTTTGTTCCTTCTGAAGGCACTGGAGTGTGTCTGAAATATCCTTCTATATCATATATTGATTTTTATGTACACTGAATGACAATGCAATTCATCAGTTTCAGAAGAGGAGCCTAAATTTTAAGATTTTTACTAAAAAAAAAAAAAACACACCACAGATTGTAAATACCACCACTTGGTTTATCTGGTGGTCTCATGCCACTACAAAAGTGTGAGCACCTCTTGGCTTGTATGGTTGTGCGTGTGGAAAATACCTCATGAACATGTTGCCCGGTTAAATTGTGAACAGCAGCGCACAAGATGATGTTGAGGGCTCTGCCTGTACTGCTGTTCCTGTGCCCTGGGCCTGGGAACAGCTTGTGAGCATCTGCAGAGGAGGAAGGCCTGACTGGCGTATGTGCCAGAGCCAAAGTGAAGAGAGCTGAGATGAGCTGATCTTTTGCTATTGGGGAGGATGTAGAGGAGTGGCATGCCTTTGGGAAGCATGTTCCCAGGGAGTGCTGCCTGGAAGTGCTGCCTTCTTTTTATGGTATGTGAATACCTGAAGGTATTTGTGTATGTTTTCTAAAAAGTTATCATTCTTGCCTTTAAAGGGGGCTCACAGTCTGTAGCGTGGCCATAACAGGTGGAAGAGCAGGTCTGTGCCAAAAGAAACTTGCCCACTCTTGTCTCTGGGTAGGTACCTGGTACGTCCATCAGCCCCTTGGAAGGAAAGGAGCTACAGACAAATATTCATCCTGGGGCTCGAGCTTGCCCCANCTCATAAGATCAGCTGTGATTGAGATGCTTTTATTAACTCTTTATGCAAATTCTTTTCCCTACATCATCAGACTTGGAGTCCATCCAGGCTGTGATAGGTTTTCAGAAACTACTGATCGCTGAAAGACATGTCATACTAACTTTGTTCCTTCTGAAGGCACTGGAGTGTGTCTGAAATATCCTTCTATATCATATATTGATTTTTATGTACACTGAATGACAATGCAATTCATCAGTTTCAGAAGAGGAGCCTAAATTTTAAGATTTTTACTAAAAAAAAAAAAACCACACCACAGATTGTAAATACCACCACTTGGTTTATCTGGTGGTCTCCTGCCACTACAGAAGTGTGAGCATCTCTTGGCTTGTATGGTTGTGCGTGTGGAAAATACCTCATGAACATGTTGCCCGGTTAAATTGTGAACAGCAGCGCACAAGATGATGTTGAGGGCTCTGCCTGTACTGCTGTTCCTGTGCCCTGGGCCTGGGAACAGCTTGTGAGCATCTGCAGAGGAGGAAGGCCTGACTGGCGTATGTGCCAGAGCCAAAGTGAAGAGAGCTGAGATGAGCTGATCTTTTGCTATTGGGGAGGATGTAGAGGAGTGGCATGCCTTTGGGAAGCATGTTCCCAGGGAGTGCTGCCTGGAAGTGCTGCCTTCTTTTTATGGTATGTGAATACCTGAAGGTATTTGTGTATGTTTTCTAAAAAGTTATCATTCTTGCCTTTAAAGGGGGCTCACAGTCTGTAGCGTGGCCATAACAGGTGAAAGAGCAGGTCTGTGCCAAAAGAAACTTGCCCACTCTTGTGTCTGGGTAGGTACCTGGTACGTCCATCAGCCCCTTGGAAGGAAAGGAGCTACAGACAAATATTCATCCTGGGGCTCGAGCTTGCCCCAGCAAACTCTGCCTTTTGTCTGTTTGTTGGTGATTTATTCCTTCTCCTCAGTAGCCTTAATGTTGTGTGTGTGTTTGTAGCGGGGTGTGTGTATATGTTTATTTAATGTCCTGCCTGTGTAAACTTCTCACGGTTTTGTCAGTCTGTAACGGAATGGTGCAACTTCTAATCAGTAATGCCTTCAAGTAGTCAATATAAAACCCACCAGGATTGGACTTTATTCCAAGAATAGAATGGAATAAGAATATTCCGTGTTTTTGAGGCGGCACCTGGAGATTCAAACTTGCCTCGTCTTAGAAATTGCCTCCGAAAATGCGTTGTCTGTGTGTTACTTCTAGGAGATACTTATTTTTATTGTACGTGTTAGTCTTCTGAAACAGGAAGCCCTTAACAATGGTTTTGTGCCTGGACGTGTGGAGAGTGGCAAACAGTGTAATCATGTGTTTCCCTGATGGTGCAGCTTCCCGGAAAGGTGCTGAGTCTGACCTGGGCACATTGCTTGCAACTGACTGATCAGTGATCAATTTTAGTCCCTTCGTTAATTTTTAAGGCTTTTTAAGCATGAGTTTGGTTTCATCCTTTTTCTAGTTGATTATGATCATTGATATTACATTATTTCAGTCACTCCTATTATTTTCGTGTAGTGTATTTCTAGAAATTCTGACATTCTTCTGTATCTTCAGATACGTAAACTTAGTTTCATTTACCCCAAATCTGTAATGTGGTTCCACTTTATTTCTGCTTTTGCATGGCTTCTAAATTGTTTTGTCTAACTTCTTTTTATCAGATAAAACATAGATGAGTTCAGTTTATAAAACTTTATTTTTGAAAGGCTGGTATATTCCAGGAGCTTTCAAAAGATACAGTAAGGCAATGCTACTAGTCTCCGTTTCTAAAGCTGGAACTTTTTCCTTTTTGCAGTCGAGTGACTCTATGGTAGACTTGGTGGTGTGTGCGTGTTGCTATTTGAAGCGGAGTTTCTTTTCTTCTGTTTTTCAAGGATTTTTTTTTTTTTTGCAGACTACTTTGAACGTGACTACTGTATTTCTTGCTGTAAATGAATCGGAAATGATTCAGTGTCACAAACACTGTCATAACATAAGAATAGAAAAATAGCTCCAGAAAACACCAAAACCCATTTTAAACACAGTGAATGTAAATGATTAGCATTCACTTAATGGATTTAAGAGAACTTGCTTTCTCTAAAGCTTCTCTAAAATCCACACTATTAATCTGTTAAACCAGGCTGGTTCATATTGACAATTTAGAGAAGACTTTTTCATTGAGTCTGTCAGAAAAAGCAGAAATATTTTGAAGATATGAAGAATGTGACTCCAGTGTATTGAAAATTGAGATGTGCTTGCAAAAATATCTTAAAAAAATAGCTTAAAAACATTGAAATAAAATTTAGGCAATTGCAGAAAAGATTTAATGGCCAGAAAAGCCAAGCTGTCTTCCGAAGTGTATGAAATACATGAGGTAACTAACTCTGCATCTAGCTAATGCTCTTAACACAATTGCCCATCAGGATGATACTAACCACTTCAGTTTGCCTTGAGTTCTAGGACAACATCACAAAATACAGCACTTTGTAAGCTCTTATGCTTTTAATAATAATAAGTTTTGCTTATATTGTCAATGAGGAGTTAAATTGAGTAGAACTGATTTTCTGTTACAAAGCATTTTCCAATCTAAATAAAACTCCTTGGGCAACGCCACATTTTGCATGAGGTGGTTTTTAAGGTTTTAAACAAATCTAAAGTACTTGTTTAAGCATGGAGCATATGCATGGACAGATGCATTAGTAGTATCGCATCTTCCTTTTGACCTTGGATTAATTACAAGGTATAGTTTTCACTGTAAGTGGCAAAAGGTGCCATAACAGCGTCAGAGATTTTATGTGAACTTACAGTTTGTTTCTATGTTTTATGCCAGGTTAATGCAGTGATAACTGAGCTATTCAGGAAATCTCTGGCCAAAGGGAGTACGGCCCTGATCTTCACTTCTATGCTCCATTTTAGTGCTGCATGTGTTCAGTTTTATTTCTACGGGAACGTTCTCTTAGTGAGCTTAAATATTTGAATTGGTAAAGGCAAACTTGTTTGTGATCTTGGGTATTGTTATTTATTTACACGTGTTGGGAGTCTTTGTCATGGGCTAAGATGCGGTTTTGCTGGAACTTTGCAAACCTAAAGGTAACTCTTGCCCACAGAGTTTACAGTGTAAATATTGTTGCTGCATTTGCAACTGCTTGGGAGCCTGCCAGGAAAGGGTTGTTTTGTGTTTATGCAGAGGGGCTTCTTAGAGAGTTTAGCCTTCTGCAGATACCATACTCCACTCACAAACACTTCTATGCAAGCCAGTGTTACTGTAGCAATGCCCTTCTCCCCACCTTTTTTTTTCTCCCAGAAAACAACCAGTACACAATGAATAATACAAAAACCTAATAAAAATTAGTGCTTATTTTTAACTTTCTGCTATGCATTTTTTTGCTAGTTTGTTTCTGTCTCTTTCTGTTTGTTACAAAACCCAGGAAATCACTTGTCCTGAAGCAGTGCACTCAAAAATCTGCAGCCGAGCATAAAGCCTTGCTGCCGCCTAAGTTGCGGGATGCTACAGTTTCCCAGTTTGCAGCAGGACGGCTGTACTGCCGAGGCGGCTGTACGTGCAGGACATCGGGGGGCTAGCTGCCATGGGTCATTTCTTAGGTGTTCACGGTGCTTTCTCTGACTTAGAACAGCCGTGGGATTTGCAGTCTCTTGTCCTTTTGAGTTCCCAGTGCTGCTCGCTGTCTCTGCAGTTTCAGGAGGAGAATGTCTCCATTCAGGCTTGGGGAAAGCCGGCAGAGGTTTGCAAGGTGGCAGCAGCACGGGTTTTGCGTCTGTTGCAGTTGCTGCCGTGAGATACGCGTGTGGTGGCTATTTGTGACGCTGTTAAACTTTTTTTCTGAAGCTGGAAACAGAGACCAAAATACTAGTTTTCTATCTAAAAGTACATGTCACTTGTCTGTTCTGCTTCTGGTCGTCTGAGTGGATGACACACAGTTATACAATTTCCATGTGAAAATATGACCAGATCGTATTTAGATTACTAACGGTAATACCAACATTATATATCTCTCTTCAGAGGTATTTGTGAACTATTTTCTCAAGGAGGTGGGAGAAGTCTTTGTGTTACAGGAACTCAACTATAGTTCCAGTTCATCACTAGCAGCAGTGCTCTTCATAGTGTTAGAGGATAACAGATAACGTTCTGTGGAAACAATGCTTCTTTTTTTTTGTTGTTTTTTATCTTTAAAAATAAAGAAAGAGGATTTAAGGGATGGGGAAGAAAAACCCTGGGCAAAGTAGGCTGTGATATCCCAAGAATCAGTATTCGTTTTAGAGCACTTGCTGTTACCCATTGTGTATTCTAGTTACATGTTGAGAAAAGCCTGCAGAGTGAGAAGCCACATAATGGAAATGTTTTAAGCCTTGGCTGTTTGTTCAACTGAAATTTTTCTTTCACAAAGGTAGAGAATATATTTCTTTTCATGAGAGACAACTGCATCTTTAAACTGATCATCAGCTTTAGTAGGTAAATAAAGCCATGCATGTATGTAGCACAAAAAGAAGAACAAATAGCACACAGAATAAGATTAGTTTGATTATGCCATTACTTTTCTTGCTGCTACCGAACTTGTTTGTGACCCATTTTTGAAGACTTGTGTCCTAGAGTGGTTATTATAAAAATGAGAGCTTTACCTTTTTCTTCGAGAGGTGTAATAACAAAATTTTCATGTGGCCTGGAACACTTGTTACCTTCTGCATGCTTTTGAGAGACCATGCTCTAAATTGTCAAGGTAATGGGGCAGGAGGAGAGGATGTGAGCGAAATAAGGAGGCAAGATGAGGTGTGAACTTAAGATGATAAATTTCTGAAGTAAGAAACCCTTCAGTCTGATGTGCAGGCATGGAGGGCCTGTACCGTTGTCTCATACGGTCTGTAAGTGGAGAATAAGTCTTCAGTCTTATTTCATCTTTCTCTGAGGACGAGTTCACTGAAAGTCATATAAAAACTATTTTGAAACTTCTTTTTAATTTTGGATTATGGTTGTTTTATTTACGCTAGGTGTGTTTTGAACAGGCTGTCCTGCAGATGCGGAGGTGAGAGCTGAGGAATGAGCAGAGCTGAGCCTGCCTGAGCCCATTACATTCCCATAGAGGTTTTGAATCCTTTGTGGCAGGCTTGGATCTGACCCTTTTTACATAGAGAGCAGAAATTATATGGGTGGCATTTGTCTTTGCTTTGAGACTTGGCTGCGCGTGAAGTGTGTTCCTACCTCTGCTCTTGATTTCTGGACCAAGCACAACACCAGTGTTAACCAGTCTGAATTCTTACATATTCTGTTCCCTGTTATAATTTCCGCCTTTCAAATCCCTTTGCTTCCTTTGCAAACTCAATCAGTACAAAGCTATTTTTGTTGAAAAATAATAATGTTGCTCAACAGATAATATGGACTTATGCTACTGTGGGAGGCTGGACCTGTGGTACAAAGGCAGTGTGACAAAAACTCTTCTCTTTTGCCAAACGTGCTTTTGTTCTTCTATTCTGTTTTGCCAAACAGTTGGCACTCTAGTTTCAATGTAGTATAAGATACATCTTTGATTTCCAAATATTTGGCGGTGTTTCTGTATGTTAACTGTGGCGTACTGCAGCCTTTCATATTGACAGCTCACTGTTTTGTATAAATTAACAGGGAAACCTACATACTTTGGCAACTCAGAAAAAGGTAAATTGTGTTTTGACAGTTGTAGAGGCTTTGAAAGATACTTTGGAGCATGGTGAATTTTAATGACTGAGATGGCTAAGGCAGCTCATACCTCAGCTGATTGCTTCAGACTCCGTACCTGCAGCCATAGGTTTGTGGTTATCTGTTATTTTAAAGTTGCCTCTGCAACTCTGAAAGCAGTGTACAAACTGAGATTTTTCTGCCTAGGGTAGTAGAAGTTTGGGGATGTCAAAGTTACTTACATCACCCTAAAGTTAAACGAGTAACTTTAACTTCTTGTATGATTTTGAGGTCTTTCAGGATTGTGAGTCTGCATGTGTGTTGTGTGTAATTGGAACCATCAGAGTTATGGTTTTGTTTCTCTTCAGAGACGCTAGTGCTGTGGCCATTTTTATACTACTAATTTTAAGATTGGTATTTTGAGGTTTTGTTATATTCAAGGAAAAGTGATTGACTCATGGGGGTGATACATCTAGCGAGAACCTAGTGTATGACCATCCTGCTGTTGACATAGTCTGCTATTTTTATATTTTTCATATCTTACTGCTTGAAAAATAATTACTTTTTTTTTCCTGTACCATAAAGGAGCATTTCCATTTTTCATGATCTAGTTAATAAGGAAACACATTCTTTCCCGCTAAAATAAATGCTAAATATACCTAGTGTCCTAATATCAGGTGAGGATGCTTAGTAGTTGGCTATGACAGTAGGGGAGAACTTGTCACTCCTTTTTGAAAATTTTTGTTTCACCATCGGCAGTCGTCTCTGTGGAGGTCCCAAAAGAAGCTGCTAAGCTTTTTCTTTGCTAAACCGTTCTGTAGCCATTTTGTACAGTGAGAGGCACTTATGATTTCTTAAAAATAAGAAGCCCGTAGTATGTGTGATTTCTACTTGAAAAAAAAAAAGCATATATTCTTCTAAGCCCCAAAGCAAAAAGTATTGCGTAGGCTGATGCTCCTAAATGTAGCAAATGAAGGCATAGTAAAAATTAGACCAGCTCCCAATAGTTTGCTTGTGCTTTTGCCAACTCTTTTTTTTTTAACATCTTTAAATTCAAAGTGTGAACATATTTTATTTAACAACGTGTGACAGAAGGCATAGGCTTTTCTTTCTATTTTCTAGCAACCCACACTTTTCATATGCTAGTGGATATTAGTATGAAGTGTGGTTTCCACCATAGGAAAATAATTCCCAGCAGTGTTTGAGGGGAGGAAGGAAGAAAGGATCTGGATTTATGTATTTCATTTTAGTTTAGGTACTGGGTATATAGTTTTCCTTCTTGCGTTTAGCTAGAATGAGTATCATTTTTTCAATTTATCAAAGTATCTTTGATTTATCTCACAATGATCCATAGTGGATGCAGTGCTTTGCAGTCAAACTTACAAGCTAGTCATTCGTTGCCATGTTAATGTTTTAGTTTGGCTCAGGAGCCCAGTTTTGCTGTACAGTGAGGGTACTGGAAGTCGGGGCTGATCACGCCCGCGTTGATCCATGTTGTGGGGCAATACTGAGAGGCCAGATTGGATTCATTTCAGATAACACCAAGCCAGAAGTTTCACACCTAGAGTGTACTTACAGCACTTTACCTCCCGGTCCCCTCTGCACCATGGGGACGTACTGGAGCTGATCTGAAATAAAACTCAAATGTGCGTTGTGCAAATGTTGAGTCCTTAATACCAACTGTGTTGCTCTACTCATCTGCTTCTAGTGGGCAGCCTGGCATGATAATGTAGGTACAGCCAGGAGGCCTTCTGAGTGGCCTAGAAAAAGAGGAAGAGGAGCTATATAGGTTGGGATTTCTTGTCTAGCTTGGATGAACTCTCTGGAAAAATTTTTGTTTCTAGACTTTATGGAGATTTTTGTCAAGTTGTATCAGTGCTTCACTTGGAATACTCCTTTGTTTTTGAGAAACAATATTTAAATTAAACGACACTTTTGAGATCACTAGATTGTGAAGTTTCTGGAGCTCATGTCAGTGCATTTTGGCGGTTGCCAGCTGGCTTCTCTTCTGTGATAGTGAATATAAAGTGTTTTATTTCTGGCATTTAAAAAAGTTTATTACTAAATTGAGTAGTTTAAAGTTTAACACTATACCTGCTACAGTAATGCAGATGAAGCATTATTAATGCTTATTAATATGAAGCATTATTAATAACCACTTAAGCATAGTTAGCATTTCACTTGCTTTGGTATCAGGTAAGACTGTCATGCAAACCCTGCCTTGTGTACTTTCCTACATCAGTTGTATCAAAGCCTTGCAGTTATGAGCTCTGCTTTCTGTTGGTCTTGTGACTCCAGATACCGTTATAAACAAGTGCACTTCTGTTGGGCTCATGACCCCAGTCATAACTACTGTGACCCTGCTTGGGGGTTATGACCCCTCATTTGAGACTTGTTGCATTAGAACAATATGAAAGAGTTGTCTTACGCTGATGCCTTAGGAGACAAATGCAAATAACTGCCAAGAAAGCAGTGAAACATTAATCATGCAGAGGGCTGTTGTTTTCCAAAGTAAAACTGAAAAAACTGCATAGCTTCTACATGTTCAGTGTCTTAGGAATAACTTCTGTTCAACCCCCTATTGATGACGTACCTCTCATTTAAAAACAAAATACCAAGAATCCACACATCTTAAACATATTTATGAAAATACATAAAAATCAACCAACATTAATTCCATGCAAATGCTGTGTTTTCTTTGGAAAGTAAAATGAAGGCTTTATCCAAAGTGAACATCATGTGACAAACCATTCCACTTCACTCTTCCCCAACTCTACTAGCCTTTCAAAGATAGAGATGCTATCTCACATTGAGAGCTTGTGTCAAAGTTCAGCTTGGAAAGATTTGATTTATAGTCCTTTAGACCGGAGATTTGTAATGAAGATAGCGATGACATTAGAAAGGCAATGTCACAAGCCTTTTTAAAGGAAGAAACTTGAGTATATTGTTTTAACATTTAATTTCCTTCATCGTTTTCATACCACAGTAGGGATTGAGTAAGTCAAGCTCTCAGTCTGCGGGTGTAGTTTAGCCCTGTTCTGGACTAATTTATGCCATATGTGTTCAGTTTTCTTAAATTAGTGAAGCTTCATTACTTGAAAGGAAGCGTGTTATTGTGTAATGAAAAACTGTTCTTCTGAAACAGAAGAATTATTGCTGATTCAGGTTGGTGATGCTGCCTGTGTTACTTCATCTCTCCAGTCTTAAAAGTGGTTTGAGGCTTCTAACTAGTCAAATGTAGAAGTTAAGAATCACAAACTGTAATATTGAAAATACAAAGGGCCTTTTTATCTTTTTATGACTCTAAATGTCCTACTGTGATGGCAGCACTTTTAACTAGGTGAAGAACCTATATCTACCTCATATCTGATCATGTAATATTTACAAGCAGCCTAGGATGGTGTCCTTTCTGTCTTTACTAATAGGAGTCCTTGTGATCTACGGACAAGCAGCATTCACAGCATTCAGACATGACTTAGTTCATAGGAAATGTGTCTGAATCCCAGCCAACAGCAGCGTGTCCTCTGCAGAGACAGCCTCCTGGCCCTCTGGATGGCAAACAAAATGCAGGATGGAGGTCTGCAGTTCTGTGAACACGTCCGAGACTCCTGGGTTATGTGCCTGTCTGCGTTAGTGACGCTGTTGGGCAAGCTTTGCTTTAGCTCTTACAGATGTGGATGAGGGTCTATGCTTCCTTTTCCAGAGGTGCAGGCAACTCTGTTCAGTCATCCTGCTCCCCACTGTACCCTTGGACTGATGAAATATGTTAGAACTAAGGGCAAGGAGTGCACCCCCATCCTTGGTCATTACACTTGATAGCTTGGGTGTTGAGCAAACCAACGTAACCCATCAAATCCATGCCATGAAACCAGAAGAGGCTTTGAAAGGGCAGTTCAGGACAAAGCCGGGAGAACCTGGTTCCAAAGATCTCTGAGTGCATGTTGCATGGATATAGGGCTAGTATCTTTTAACTCTCTTGAGGATCACCCCTGTCAGTAACGTGTTGCATTGCTGTAGTTTCTGTTCAGTCTCTAGTAATATTCAGCTATACTGGTGTTCATCAAGAGTGTCCTTTGTGCTTGTTACTCTGTTAAAGATAACGATTCTCAGACAAGACCTCTCCTTCATCCTTTCGTAACCTGTTTGTTTTCTCCAAGTCAAGCGTTGTAGTGGATATGCCCCTTTGTGGCTGTAGTCTCACCATAGAGATACATGGAGTGCCAGGCCTCCTGCTTGGTGCTGGTTTGCTTTATACCTTTTCTCTAAGGACAAGGTCAGGCTGGACATGTATCTTAAATTCTTTCTGGAGTGACCTAAGGACCCACTCTGCGACACACAAGTGGAAGGCCATCTTGCTTTCCCAGAAGTAAATTCAGTTCTTCAAGGTTTCTCCTGTTGCACACAGATTCCTGATCTGCTCCTTGGTCTTGCTTTCAAATTCCTTAATAACTGAGGTGTGAAATGCAGGAGGATGGACGGAGCCAGACGTGTGCTTTATTTCCTCTTGAACCAGCATGAGGGAAGGTGGTCCGTGGTGAGGCACACCAAAAACAGAACCCAAGCTTCTGCCGCTCAGGAACTGAAAGTACTGTGTGGTAAGTGATTGGCATTTGAGTTCAGAATTGAGAGATTTCCCTTTAACAGCTCCAAATACATCATGTTTAGGACTCTGGAGCAGTTAAAATGTCTCCTAGGAAAAATATTAGCACTTAGGAGCTTGTAGTCTTGAGCACTACTAAGTAGTGTGTGTGGTGCAGTGCATGAGGTGCAGGGTGCTATTTACCCAGTGTCTTCATGGTTATTGAACACTTTGTCTCGGTGGTTGCTTGCTCTGTCACTGTCTAATTTTTAAAATGTTCTGATTAAAATCTGAATTTGTCTGTTAGACTGCCTTTGCAAACATCTAATAATTTTCAGTGTTACCTGTTACGAGGACAATTATAGCTGTGGAAAAAAAGCACGTTATTATGACTGCCTATCTTATGATGTAATCCTGCTAATATGCTAACTTTAGTGAAACTAAAGTAAGTACTTTAGATGTCAAATGCAGCTAACCCCTGTTAGAAGACGGAACAAGACTGCTGAGGTGCGGCATTGGCCTTACTGGCTTTGCCTTGGCTTTATGATGAAATGTTACTTTCAGAAGCGTAATTCTTATTTCTCTTCTTTCATCAAGCAGAAAACAATTAGTCAAATATTCTTTTCTGCCTTGACAAGTGTTTTGTCATAGCCTCAGATTTCTGTGCCTGGAGGCAAATAGCTTTTTGTATCCAAAGCCTCCATTCTGAAATAGACCTGCTAAACAGACAAAAAGCTTCCTCATGTAAGTCTCATCGGTACTTTGCTACATAACTGCACTGGCTTGTAGTGAGAAGCGTCTTTAGTAGAAGTTAAACAGAAACTGCAGTAAATCAGTACATTGCACTAATAAGAAATTAATGACATTAGTTTCTTCAGTGTCTGGAAGACTGCTAAGGTTGCATCTTTCGCACACTGAAATACAGTGCCAATATGTTGACAGGGAACAACTTAATTAGCATTTTCAATAGCTAATGAATGAACACTTGATTTTTACTGGCTGTGGATAAATAGACTGCATGTGTGTGTTTTCTAACTTATTTTCCATGCGCTCTCTCGAACTGTAAGAATAGTATTTTCTCTATTTAATTAAATGTTGGTTGAAAGTCTTGGAATTCTGAGTTTGAAAAGAAACTGCATTTTTTTATACTACCTACGTGATTGGTACGCAGTTGTTTTCACTGCACTAAGCTTCTGAGTAGACTTAGACTTTTTGGGGTTAAAAGATTGTGACATTCTGTGAAGATATTTGAACACTTTTCTTAGTTCAGACTAGTTTGACCTTCTAATAGATTTTCATGGTTGTTAGGTCTACAAAGCAGTTTAAACAGGTAGCCCTCTCAAAAAATTTTAAGTGCTCTAAGGGTCCTCTGGCATTCATGCGGGTCTCTAGAAGGGAGCAATACACAGTTTGATGTTTTTTATTTTTTTTAGTTTCTGGCAAATGATCTGTGTAGACGTTATCGAAAAAGGTGCTGCCAATAGCCTAACAAAATACTGGGTAACATTTACTTTCATTCACAAGGAAGATGAGTGTCTATCAAAATGAATTTTATCTGAGGCTATAATGACAGCTTAGAAAACTTCAGTTAATGGATCAAGGTGATAGTATACATTGGTTACGCAGCCGGCCTGTGAGTAGGGGATTGGTTTTCTTTATTAAGAAGCAGAGTCAGAAACAAAATAATTGTATGTGTGGTGTTTATAAATATACCAGTTAAATACAGAGTTGCCTGTAGAATCTCTTGGTATTTCCTCTGTTGGCATCTGTAAGTCTTTCCCAGCAGAGTATTAAGAGGATGAAAAAAATTACTTTATGGACTTAAAGTTCATATTCTATCTTCTGAGAGCAATTAATTTCTTAATAGTGAGAAATGAAGCTTATGGCACTTAATTTTGATAAAGGCATGTTCTTATTTCAAGTGATTTTATTGGTGGTTATTCAAAGTAGAGACCTGATATAACTTGAGATAGAGATAGGCAGAAAACTTCCTCCTTTCTGCCGTCTGTTGTCTTGATAAAATAATATCCCATAGAGGTACTAAAACAATTAAAAATGGAGCTAGACATTTTTGCTTGCATTTCTAGAAAAGATAGAAATGCAAGTGATAAATGTCTGTGAGCGCTTTTCCCCTTCACTTTGAGAATATATTAGGTTGTAAGACGTGGGCTAGTCTATGCCCAGTCAAGACAATTTCATTTGTGTGTTGTTATGCAAAAAAGTAATGTCTCCCCAGAATCTGAAAATGAAATATAATAGATAAGAGGCTCTGAGAACAGTCCATTGTGAAACTTGTGGTTTTCAGCCCTAGTTTTATTTCTCTTTTTCAGTGTTGCTGTGGGGAGCACGAAGTGCTCGTTTGTTGGCTGTCATCACCTTCAGTGGTGATAGCTGCGTTTTCCCAGGAACACCTATATGGCCCATGAATGGAGGGAGATTTTTTACTTGCTTAGGGCCAAACCTCTGGAAATCCCTGAAGGCTAAGACTGTATCCTTGAGATAGTCTGGGAGCCAGTGCAGTGCATGCTGCACCTGCCGACATGCTCTTTGTGCAAATTCCTACTTGGTGAGTACTCGCATGTAAGCTGGAGCTTCTGCCACTTTCGCTCTGTCCCATGCAATAGCAACCTCAGTGGCACCTCATTTTATGGCAAGCTGGAGATAGGAGAAACTTGTCGTTGTTGCCAGGACATTGTTAGCGTTGCCAAGATCACTAATCAAATAAGGTTCAAGGTTTCATACTGTTGTGATCAATGCAGTACATGTGGCTTAGATTGACGGGGAAGGTCGATTTTTGGGCTTGGTTCTCCAAATGTTTCCTCTGTTCTTATCAGTGTGACTTCTCTTGTGCTAGTTTCTTTCCACGTGGACACAGATCTCTTGCTGTTCTGTTGACATTTTCATGATGGGTTGGGTGTGCTCACTAACAAGGGGAGATAAAGCTGGGTGGTGTGTGTTAGTATATTGCTACCAGATGTGACATCCAGCAGCTGTACAATAGCATCCAGAAATCTGAGGGTGGAGTAGAGTATCAAAAACTCCTCCTTCCCTCTGCCCTTCCTCTGCAAAACAGCAGCTGGTGGTGTTTGGTGGGTTGTGTGCATATGGGGTTTTTCTCTCCCTTTTTTGTTTTTCTTCTTTTTTTTTCCATTCTGGGATGCTGAGTCTCTGGAAACACCTTCTCTTGCCTTCCTGATCAGCACCCGCTTAGCAAGCATTAATTTAACCCCTCAAATTCAGCTTGCCTCAATTTTTTCCAACTTACTCATTCTGGTATGTGGAATGGTTGGCAGCTGTTCTGTGATCCTTATTCTTTGTCAAACTAGATTGTTGGAGGCTGTGGTGTGTGGGTGTGTGTGTATTTTTTTTTTTCCATTTGAGGTAGCTAAGGTGTTGGGGTGGTAATGGGTGAGTGCTCAGGACCACAGGAATGAAAAATTAATGGAACAAAAAGCATGGAACGATTGATGTACCTGTAGCTCCAAGCTGTCATCTAAATTAACACACCAGACGCCCTTATTACTGACTGACAGACATTTGGATGTGTCACCCACAGTGATCTGTGCTAGTGACGACATCTCAGGAACTCTTAAAACTTGATAAAATCTTTGTTATCCTTAGAGTAGCAAAGATACTAATTTCTTTCCTTAAAATAAAAGAGCATGGATACGGCCTTGTTGGTCAAATCTAATCACTGTCCTGGAATCAGCTTATCTGTATTAATATAGTTTATGATGTAAACACAGAGCAGATAAGTAAGACACTGTTTTGCTTGAGGCTTTTACACTGCAGAAGTTAGTGGTCGGTCTATTCCTTTAACAGCAAATCAGGTTTCTGTTGATGATCTAGGTTTAAATAAAAATGATATTGCATCATTAGCAAAGGAATAACTGCTTTTCATATAAAAGCTATGCTATTAGGCAAGGAAAGAATTTTACTCTTCTAACTGATTTCAATACTGTTGAATAATTAGTGTCATTAGTAGAGGGACACACAAGGCCTTCTATAGTAAGATGAAAAAAAATGCAATCTTTGAAATGTCCTTACTGCACAGCATGTTCAATGCGCAGCGTGGTGTCAAAGCAAGAGTCTTAACTGTAGGAGTTATGCCATTGCAATGAAAAAAGAAGTGATGGCCGCTGTTCTCCTAGCCACAGGACTGTCAGTCTGTATTCAGTGGTATGTGTTCACCACTGGTTTATCCACTTGGGTTTTTGTGTATTAACTTAATGTAGAGTTTTGTTTTGGAATTTATACCTAAGATTGTTTTAAGATAAATGCTAATTGTTAAAAATGACCATATGACCATCCCTTCTTCAGGTTATAATTTTCCCCACATTAAGCAGTACAAACTCAGAAAATTGGGTAGCAAGCCTGTACTTCTAAGGAAATGTAGACGAGTTTAACGAAAACCCCACAACACCCCAAAAAGGAAAAAAACTCTGTGCTACAGGAACTCACAAGAACGTAACTCTGGTCTGCAGCGACATCAAACAGTGGTCAATATGTGATGAATACATTTTGGTATTCATGCTACTCAGCTAAGCACTTTTTTCCTAAGAAGTAATTATGTATTTAGTATTTGTAGCAGAGTAAATGTTAGTTTGGTGCATTCCTGTGTTAAATTCAAATAGTGAGAAGTTATTTTTTTTGCTATGCTCTGGGAGCTACTGAAACAATGTTTGCTGATGATACAAAGCTGGGGGGAGCGACTGACTCACGGGAAGGCTGTGCTGCCATTCAGCGTGACCTGGACAGGCTGGAGAGTTGGGCGGAGAGGAATCTCATGAAGTTCAACAAGGGCAAGTGTAGGGTCTTGCACCTGGGGAGGAACAACCCCATGT
>VZSC01001146.1:0-23782 GCA_013398225.1 Steatornis caripensis | reverse complement strand
ACCTGCTTTAGCAGGGGGGTTGGACTAGATGACCTCTAGAGGTCCCTTCCAACCCCTACCATTCTATGGTTCTATGATTCTATGATTAATGTGTTTTAGAAATGCTTAACAAGGTGAAGTGTCAATACACGCTCTTTAAATGGGAAATGTACTGCAGAGTTCTTTTTTTTTTTTTTAAATTTACTAGTGGAAGGGACTTCCTGGATGGCTGTTAGTTGTGTGCGGTAAGAGCTGTGAAGAGAATCAACACTTAAGCATCGAATTTTGCTATGTTTCTCTTCAGTGAAGTTGTCACCACATTCCTCCTGCTTCAATTTGAGGCAGTGGCTTTGATGGTATCACATCTGGGAGTGTTGACCAGCTGATGCAGATGCAGATGTAGAAACTGCTAGGTGCTGCTGGTTATACACTCCTCTCCTAGGGTCACACTGCAGAGACCAGGGCTCGTGAATGCATCTGAACTGCTTCAGTGCGATGTCCAGTGTCTTCAGCTCGAACAGCAGCTGGTGGTGATGAAACACACATGCAGCTGCTTCCAGCAAATGGTAACAGGCAGGAAAGGAAGAGGAGGGTGGGAGAGAGATTAAAGCCTTAAACCACTGCAGCTGTTTAAGTGAGTACATGTCAAAAGCTCTTAAGTTAAAAACAGGCCACTGCAGTAGGTGGTGTGCCTATGAATTGGTAACTCATCTTCCTTAAGTGCTGTGGATTTCCCGCACTGAAATGCCTCTCACCCTGCAGTGATTGGTAGGAGTGTCCCCTATATGGTGTGCTTCACAGGACCAAAGCTGGAGCCCTACAGTATATGATGTGCAATGTGGCCACTTTGTCACCCAAGACCACAGCCAGACATGGGCTGAACGTTAAAAGGGGTGACCAGAGGGGGCTGAAGCAGGCAGAGCAAAGCTCATTTAGAAAGTGGGATTGTAAATGCTCCTCAGCCCTCTCGAAACCACCGTGTGCGGTCACAAATTGCTAGACAGTTATATCAGAGGGAGAAAGAACAGTGTTGTGGTTAAGGCACCGGGAGATCTGGTTCCACTGCTATAAACTTCCTGTTTGTCTCGATCTCCCGTGCTTCTGTGCCCCCTTATGGAGCAGAGGTGGTCACGCTTCTCCCCTTCTTTGCCTTTTTTGCCAGCTCTCTGGGGCAGGGAGTGTTCCTTGCCCTGTTTGTAGGACAACAGGGCTCTCGTGGTCAGTCGGTGTTGTATTCCCACCTGACAACATGGGGCAAAAGCATACTGTCCGACAAGTTCGCCAACTTGATGAGGAGAGTGTTCACGTAAGAAAGGGAAGTGTCACCTTCAGCGCGTGTACAGAAACACATGCAGCCTGGGAAACAAGCAGGAGCTAGCATTGTATGTGCGGTAACAGCTGTGAGTGCTGGAGTAACTGCAACATGGTGGGACAGCATGCAGGACTGGGGTGCTATGGTGGACAAATGCAGATTCTTCAGGACGGATAGGAAGGGAAGGTGAGGACTGAGGCCGTTTTCCTCAAAGTGAAGGAGCAGTTTGAATGTATGGAGCTCTTCTGTGGGACAGATGGCAGGCAGGTAGAGAGCTTGTGGGTCGTGATCTGGGATAGACAAGTAAAGGGTGCATCGTGATGGGAGTTTCTTACAGATCACCTGATGATGATGAGGAAGCAAACAAAGTCTTTAGACAATTTGAGGAAGTCTGGCTCAGAGCCTGTGGTTCTTATGGGTGACTTGAAGGTCTTTGATATCTGCTGGAAGAATGACACAGTTTAATGCAAATTAGCCAGGACATTTCTTGAGAATATTGAGATTAACTTCTTGATACAGGCCTTGGAGGAGTCAAACAGATGTGACGTGATTGCATCTGCTATTCACATAGAAGGCAGAAGTGATTGGGAGAGGTATAATGGCAGCCTTGGCTGTATCCATGATGAAATAAATAGAGGAGTTCAAGATCCTTAGGAGAGTGAGAAATGCAAGTAGCAGGGTGACAGGCCCTGGACTTCAGGCAAGCAGGATTCAGCTTATTCAGGCAACTGGTACCGGATAGCATTGAAGCTCTAAAACATGAAAGAGCTTACGAAAGCTGGAGAGGTCATGAAGGACAGTCTCTTCCAAGTGCAGGAACAGTCCTTGCTCAGGAAAACAAGCAGATGTATCAGGAGACCAGATTGACTAGGCAGGAAGCATGTGATGGAGCTCCAATGCACAAAGGCCATATACAGGAGGAGGGGGAGGAAGCAGTAAAAGAGGAATTCAGAGACATTGTCCAAGCATACAGGGCTGGTGTTACAAAAGCTCAACTGGTGTTGGTGTGTGGAAGTGGTGTTAAGGGCCACAAGAAAACTTTCTACCGCTTACATTAGTAGGAAGAGGCTCAATGAGGAAAGTGTAAGCCTGCTGCTGAGTGGGGTAGGTGAGTTAGTGGCAGTGGGCTGACAGGTAATACTGAAGTATTTGTGCCTCCAGCACCTCAGTTTTCGCCAATGAGGCCTCATAGGCCTCTGTACTTAGTGAGAGGGTTCAAGGAGGACAAGAAGTCTCACCAGAGGCCAAGGAGAAGGTCACGGATTACTTAAGAGCTCAGTCTATGCAAGCCCAGGGGGACTGTGCCATTGCCACTCCTTGAGGTTTTCGAGATCCAGCTGGATAAAGACCTGAGCAAACTGATCCCGTGGCTGGCCCTGCTTTGAGCAGGAGGCTGAACCTGACCCCTGAAGGTCCCTTCCAGCCTGACCAGGTCTGTGGTCCTGTGTAATGTATACAGTTGGGAGGGTTGTCTGCAACCGTTTAGCTCACTTTTTGATTTTGAAGTGTGTGCTGTAACTCTGTATGCAGGGGACAAATTGCTTTGGCTACTTGTATAGGAGGAAGCTAATTTTATAGCATGTCGTGGTGTTTGGTCTTGCCTTGCAGAAGCTGTATCATAGTGTGTGAAGTTAAGCATAATTGGAATAATCTGCCCTATGGAGGGGTGTGTACCTTGGTCTCTTGAGTGGTATGGTTGGTTCGGTTGGGAGGTTGTTCCACGTGGTCACCACTGACCCCCAAACCCGTTATGGTGCTGAGGGTGGGCTCCATGTGGTGCCTCTACACTCGTGCTTGTGACCACTTGTCAAGAAAAGATTGCTTGAAGCTGCCAGCAGCAGTTAGTCTGCCCAAATCTTCTTGTCTGATGGGGTCAGTCCCAGCGTGAGGAGGGGAGTGCTGCTCCCCTGATCTCTCCTTTGAGTCTCACCTGTGCTGTGAACAAGTTCATCTCACTTGTGCTGAACTTCTCCAAGCAGTTCCCGGTGGTGTTGAGAAGCTTATGACCCCTGCTGCAAGGGACCATGTTTCGGTGATGAATGGGGTTCATACTCGTTGTTTATTTGTAAAATGCTTTGGGAGTCTTCCCAGTGAGAGGCACTGTATCAGGATGCAAGAAGCTGAAGGGTGATTCACCGCTCTGTTGTCTCATGCCAAGCTTCCTGCGCCTGGATGTGGGGCTTAAATTCCAAATTGTTCCAGTTTTTCTCAATGGGCTTATGAAGAACTGCTTCTATTTTTCGTGCGAGTAGCTGTGAAGAAGTTGTGCATATCAGGCTATAGCTAAGGTGCTCTCCTGCTTTGGAGGTAGTTTTTAAGAATGATTTTTAGATTGCAAGGTCTTTAAAGATTTTTTTTTTCTTTTTTTTTTTGGTAGGATGGTATGACAATGAGGAATTCTCCTGCCCACAAGGGAAGGATGGAAGAGGGAGAATGGTGTCAGGTTTCCCTTGGGAATACAGCATTCCTGCCTGTATGTAGTCTGCAACAAAAAACTTAATTGGAAGTGCATTTTCCTGGTGTCTCCTTTCTCCATGTGCTGAATTTTTGATTTAATTTTTTTTATGCCATTCAGCTGTCTGTGGTGTTACTTCTAGCAGTGTTTCCTGATAAATTTTGAGGGCATTGTATTTGTTAATATATTTTTAAACGTTTCTTTCCTCATGTGTGTGATTATGGTCTTGGGAATTTTCTTCAAGTGTTCCGCCAATGTGTTTAACATTTGTTTTACTAAATTCATAACGGATGTATTTCCTGGGTTTAAACTCTGTAGTAGGAAGAAAGGAACCACAGTTTTCCCATCCCAGTGATAGCCTGAAGCAGGATGTGTGGCATACAGGCCTACAACAAACTTTCACCAGGAGAAGGAAATTAACTGGCTACAAAGTAGCGAAAGTTCACCAGAAGTCATTGCTCTTCATTTGTTTTTAGGTGAAGCTTTGAATCTCTAGGCAAAAGGACAAATTATATAATAAATGGAGTTTCCCTGCATATTGAAGTGCAGTGTTTAGATACCTGTGCTGACTGCAACCGTGGTGAGAATATTCAGCCTCATATATTAACAGTGTTATCATTGAGCTCTGTCTCTTTTCCTTCTATTCTTTCTAAGGAATGATGTTTTAACGCTATTAAATGAAGTACTGATGAATGTTTCCAAGTGGTGTGTGGTGGGAGTGTACTAAATTTACCCACATATGTCCTGTCAGCTTTTTGGTCCTTATTCTTTTTGGTGCCTGGAAAAGTGAGATAAAGCAGCTTATCTTCTTTCAGACCTGTGCTGCATTCAGAGCTGCTGCAGAAAAGAAAGGGAACCTTCAACAATTTTTCTGATGTTAATATCGACTAATAGCAAAAAAACATGGTCAGAAGCGTTACTGTTAATGAGGCTTGAAATATGCTTTACTCTGAAGAATCAGCAGACCAGTGGAGGGAGGGAAAAGATGTAACCTCTAGAATAGCCTAGTACCATGAAAAAAGCAAGTTTTCTTACTTAAGTGAACTTCGATTGCAACATTTCTTTTCCATAGTTTGCTGCTTCTGTGATGCTGAGTGCCTATAAGCAATGCATTGAAATCTGTATGGATGAAAAAAAAATCTACTTCAGCTGTTATTTTTATATAAGAATGCAGAACAAACCCTTCTCCCCACCCTGAACCCCCATGAAGTTTAGTATAGCATTGAATTTAGTGTAGTGTTTCAGTGTACTAATGGGTACCATAACGGTGGTGTTTTTTTTTTTAAATTTATTTTATTTTATAGTCTGCAGCACAGAATTTATCCATGGGATGCTGCAGGTAGAGATAATTAGCTTAGCTTGATGACATTTTTCCCTGTTGCACTAAATTCATTTTGGTAGATGACATGCTAGGAAGAGCTGTTCAAGAGTAGGAGATTCATATTTAAAAAATTGCTTTTGTCGATTTTCTGCTGCATTTTAATTCATGCTTCTTATTCAGATTTCATCTAGGATATGTTTTATGAGGTCTGCATCCCTTCTTGCAACTTTTTGTGCCTTAATTCCTTGCTTGTGAAATGTTATTAATATTTCGCTTTCTTCCTTAGTATCTTTCCTCCTTACTTTTTCTGTGCTACCTATTTTTGTATTGAAGACCCAATATTGACCCTCAGATTAAAATTTGTATTGCTTATTACCTAGGAATGCAGTGGTGTATATATGTGTGTATATGTATGTGTGTGTGTATATATATATATACACACACTAAAAATGTTTAAATATATTTTTTTAAAAAATTTGAGAACAGGATACTACTTACTGTTCATTGACTTTGCTGTCTTATGGGCAACAAGGTGAAACAAGTAACACACTGAGTAATATCACACTAATGCGTGTCTTTGTCTTTAACTGTTTTCATTTCCTATGGCCCAACATAACATGAGGATTTCACGTGAGACTTGTTTCCTACCAGATGTGGGTTGGTCGTCATGGTGGTTGATTGTGAAGTGGATGTAAAGCTGCTAGGGTGTCAGTTTTACATTTAGCCCAGACGTGCAGTGAAGCAGTACTTGTCCCAAGGGCTTTGTTCCTTCCCTCAGATTAGTTTCTGTTTTTACATTTAACCATCACTTGGATTAAGATCCATAAGCAGTTTGATAGTGGAAACCATGTTGTCTTCCTCCTAGGGAGTGTCCTGACCTGATAAACCAGAGTGTTTTTCTCTGTCTGATTTAATCCTGGATGCTATTCTGTAAAATGGCACAATATCAGAAAGTGACGCTCTGATATATTTTTGTGGGTCTGATGTCCCTTAGGGAGGGAGGACTGTGGGGTTGAGAGGCTTATGTGGCATCTGTGAACCTAGCACAGTGCACATCTAGCCTTTCTCCCTGTTGGTGGGACAGTCTGTCTGGGAGTCTTTGTTTTTGCTTGGGTTTTTTTTTGGGTTTGTTTTGTTTTGGGGCATTTTTTGGTGAAAATGATTCAAGTTGCTTCTGTATTTTCCCTGAAGATCCAGCTATGGCTCAAGAGCACGTGTTTGAACAGTTTTACAGCTTGCCGCTGACAAGGAGTTTCCATTTTGCCCCCTTCCTGCTCCTGGCCGCAGGCGGCCGCAGCTTCCCTTTGGCCGGCGCTCCTCACACCCTCTTCCAGCTGCCTTGCTGTAACATGCGGAAAAGCAATCCGGGAGAAAACAGCTCAGTGTTTCTTCTGCTGCTTTAGTGAGTAGGTGCCTTGCAGAGCAGCCGGGCGGTGTGAGGGCAGGAAGAGCCTGCGGCAGGAGCTGGGGCGCGCCGGAGGGTGAGGGCAGAGCGGGGGAACAGGTCTGCCAAAATTTAGGAGGAGGAGGAGGAGAAAGGGAAAAGGGGCCTTTCTCCTCCCAGCAGTGGGTAGCGATGGGTCTGCAACCATGCCTGTGGTCAGTCCACCTGTCTTCTCGGTGTGTGTTGAGTGCAAGTTAATGGTGGAAGCACGAGTGCTTGTGGGCTTCCAGGCACATAGAGCACTGGGTGGAAGGTACGTGGGACACGAGTCAGGCCTTTGAATTCTGCCCGAGCTCCATTCAGGGTGCACAAGCCCATCCTTTGGGGGTTTCCGAAGTGTTTTTCCAGTGTCTTGGCTTCAGTGTCTTGTGCAAAGCATTCAAGAAAACCTGTGAGTGGGAGAGAGAACTTGACTGTGGGCTTTCCTGAGTCCTGGAGGAGAATAACCAGCAGCTAAACCCTCCTTCCTCTTGAAATGTTTTTCTTTGATAAGAGCATGAGCTCAGCTCGGTGGAGATGCTGAACAGACACAAAGGCCGTTTGTAGCGGGACGGCTGCGAAATGAGGAAGTGTGACTGGAAAGGATGCAAATACGCAAGCGGCGGGGATCGAACCCTGACACATACTGCACTCCCTTTGTTTTAGAGTCATAACCTATAGCAGTGACTGGCCATTTTCAGGCCATGCCTATTTGATGGATTTTTTTTTTCTTTCCCCGAGGCAGC
Source organism: Steatornis caripensis (assembly GCA_013398225.1). Taxonomy (NCBI): domain Eukaryota; kingdom Metazoa; phylum Chordata; class Aves; order Caprimulgiformes; family Steatornithidae; genus Steatornis; species Steatornis caripensis. The sequence goes on along the minus strand of VZSC01001146.1, from coordinate 16,546 downwards.
TCACAACTTCTAGAACAGAAGCAATAGGCAACTTTTCACCATTACTGCATGCTGCTGCCATTCCCGACTAATTTTTGCAGTGGGATGTGGTCAATGCCTGTGCTCTGTGCCATAGAGATTTGGAGTTCAGATTAAGGGAAGAAAACAGCATGTCCAATCCTACGATGAAAATGTTGCTTTTCCTTTGTGGTGTTAAGGAAAAGCAGAAAAACCTCGCAACCTTCAGGTTTCTTTAACTGGTTACACAAAGATCTGCTTACTTGAATTTCTCCCCCCCACTTCCAGGGTTTAGCATCCCTGTTGGGCTCTCTGACTCTGTGTCAATATAGCGTCTTGTAGACACAAATGGTATCAGGCTTTAGAGGTGCAGGAGACACAGTAGCATTAATGTAACATGGCTGTAAACATGAATAGGGCTTTATCTGTGTCTGCTTTTAATGATTTTTGTTGAATATGGCTTGCTCTAAAATAGCAGTTCAGGTCCCCTGTGTGAGTTTTGACACCGCTGGGCTCAGCTGAAGAAATATATTATCTTTCAACAGCATGGGTTTTGTAGAGCCTAAAATACCAGCGGAATAAGTAAGTAAATAATGGAGAAAGCAAACGCACGCACACAAAAAAAGTGAAAAATGCAACCCAGGAAAAAAGAATGTTGAAAGAATAGGTAGGAGGGGAAAACTAAAACAGTTCTGCTCCTCACTAAATGCATGGCTGCTGCGATTTGATGGGTTTTTTCCTTTCCCCCTTCCCCCCGCCATGGCATGCCCGTTGTCTTAACCTTCAGTCTCAGTGTTGTGTGTTACTGCTCTGAGTCCTGCTCCTGCCCTTGCTCCCCTGCTGTGTCCCTCACTGAGCTCAGGGCTGGCAGCTGGGGGAAATTCGGTGTGATCTGGAGCTGTGAAGTGCTGTATCAGCACATGGGAGATTAAGGGTTTTAGTAAATTTTTCTCTTACTGGGAGAGGGGAATTAGTGAGCTTCCAAATTCACTGGATTTATTGGAAATCTGTGCCCGCTGAAATGTATTTATTCCCCCATGTTGCTGGCTGTACTCTTGACAGGTGCTGAGAGGAGATTTATAGAATCAGCAAATATTTGCTAGAGTGGCTGAAATATCTGAGGATTATTTAGATGTGACTCTTTATCATCATCTCTCTTAGTTCTAGTTCAATAATTTAAATGCATAGGCTTGAGTCTTTGGTATTTTTTAATCTACTTCTCTGTTGGATTTTATACAGATTTCATGACTAAATCCTGCTACCAGTGGACTAGTACAGGTCTGATACATAGACTTTGACTGTAACTATTTTCTGGTTTTTAGTTTTGGTGAAGTAAAATTATGGGGAGAGCAGAACACAGCTACAGATGGAGGCTGCTCATCACAGTAGAAAAACTCGTGTTCAGCTGACTCAAAATAACCCTGAAAAAACTACTGAAGGAGAATTTCAGTTATTCTATCCATGTTTTTGCAGGATCCCTTTTCAGAAACTTTCTTTTTTTTAATATCCTTTTGTAGTTAAGTTGTACATCACGGGCTTTTAGAGGAGGTACAAAAGGATGAGAAAACAAAACCAAACCACTTAAATAACTCATTTTGAATGTCCAGATCAATAATTGTAGAAGGAGACAACCATAGAAGTAAACTGTTAACCTTCCCTCAGGTTTCGAGTGGAATACATAGAAATCAATGTCAGCTTTGCAATTGAGAGATTTAACAAATGCACGCTCTGGTGTACCAAGCCTGGAAGAGAGGTCCAGAACTGGTGCCCTGTATGGCAGAGTCTGCTGCAGTGCCACCTCCATGGCTGTGCTCATCTGTTGGCAATTTTTATCACTGTTATCCACCTTTATCACTGTTCCTGACGCTAATTTTGACTGTTTAGGGAAGTAGGCGATTTCTGAGGTAGCAAAATCCGGAACTGGTGAAACCATCTTTGCAATTTGCCAGTGGTACTCAGCAGAGAGCCAAGGTCATTTGGGACTTTGTGCCACCTGTCCCGTGTTTCTTAGATGCAAAAGCAGCTGCTCTTGTGCTGTGTGGTCTTTCTTGTAGCCTGGCAGGGCTAGAGTTTGTCAGAATGAAGTAGCTGAACTTCATTTAAGATAAAGATGGTGTGGCTGACTCACAGGAAATTAGGCAGCTAAATGGCGATTTTCTTCCTGTTTCTTCTGATTGTTGGCATCTTCTACTCCTCCCACCCCACAAAGTTTTCCATCTACAGATGGACTGGTTGGAGCATTGTGCTGTGAAGCACAGGGCCTATTACTGTTTTTTCTAGTCTTTCATTGGTGAAAGAGGCTGAGCTGATTTTCCTTCTTTACAAGCCTTGATGCAGTTGTCAGCTCCTGCCATTTGATATTCCATTAATGCACTCTGGGGTTACTTACCATGACTTCCACAGGAGCTGATGCTACTGTAAAATGTGCTGTTTATTTACAAGTCTTTGTGGCTGATGGGTTTTTTTTTTTTTGACTGTCTACTTCTGAGTGCCATTCAAGGTAGATTTTAAAATCGTTCTCCCTTTTCTCTGCCTCTCGTACTACAAGTTGGTTATGTTTGGTTTCAGTGTCTGAGAGCCTATTTCAGGTAGGTAGGTAGCATGGTTTTGGTGTGGATGTCATGTTCTTGAATTAACTTTTTTCTTAGGCTTGGGGAGAGCAGAAATTGATTGACCTTCATGACCTGTTGCAAAGCCCATTTTCTGGAAGGAAATTGGTTATGAAGGGAGGGATAAATAGGTTTATTTTTAAATTTGGTTATGAAGGTAGAGGTAAATATTACGGGTACTGGAACTGCAATAAAATAGAGAGGATAGTAGAAGAAGCTAGTGCTCCGAAGAGGCTGCTAGGGCATTTTTGTTTCCCTTGCTTCATAGTACTCTGTGAAGAAGAGAAGTTATGACTTATGTTTATGGAAAAATCTATCTAGAGTAACTTTCTCTGGGCCCTGTGGCCTCATGCTTGGCAGGAAACGCGTGGGAGAAGATGCAGTGGATTGTTTTGTTCGGGGGAGAGTAGCCAAAGCCCACTACGAGCATCAGAAATACCCTGGCAGTCACCATGCTGAGCCTGCGACCTGCTGAGGCTTTCAGCTCGACTGCCTCGGCCTGCATCGTTTGCTTGCTGGTAGAAATAGTTAGGCAGTGGTCGTCTTTCACCTTTCCTCTCTGCTTTTAGAATTGTCTGTCTGTGTCATTTACAGCACTTCGGTCTGCTTGACTGCTTAGCACTGTGTGAAACACTTCAGTCCAGTGCAACTGGACTTCCCACCCCTTTCTCTTTACCTAATGTGAGCAGAATACATCTAGAGTAATTGCTGTAGTTGAATTAGAAGGCCGTGTAGACATAAATTTCAATTATTCTGGGCTGGGAGTGTCTGGGGAGGGGGTCCCTCCCTCCCGGTCATGCTGCCCCTGTGCCCGGCTGCCAGTGCTCCCGAGCCAGTTGGCAACCAAAGTGAAATTCCAGAAGTCGTACATTGTACGCGTGGCAAACTCATTTTTGGTTGTCTGGGCTGGGTTCCCTTCGGCTGAGCTTCTGTCTTCTTTTACGGTTTCAACACTTCTTACCCCTGAGACATTGTCTTCTTTCCTAATTAATCTTTTCATTCTTTGTAGAGTCTGGCCTTTGTCTCAATATCCTGTTTAAAGTGTTTATTCATCCGAGCAAGTCTCCAATCTTTCTGTACCATTTTTGCCCTCCTGCTTGGAGGGGGAGTGTGAATAACACTTGCATTTTTCAAATTAGGTATTAGACTGTTTGAGCTAAAGTGTTTGAGCACAACCTGGCTAATTGCCTTGGTTTCTCAAAATTTACGATTCTGAGATCCTGAAGTCTCCATTGCATTTGCTTTTGCCTATTTGATTCTTTTCACTAAATTGTGACATATACAGTAATTTTTGGCAGTGAGCTCTTCTATCCAGCCTTTGCTTCTCGCTAAGGCAATGGCTAGAATGGATTTGTCTTACGTATTTTCTCATTGTTTATGAAAATATTCTCATCAGTAATAAGGAAAAAAAAAAGCTCTCAGACATTTTTTGGGCAACATTTATCAAACAAGGTGAAAGAAGCAACATGTTGTAGTGTCAGAAAGGGAAAAAGATAGAATTTGTCCCGTATAGATGTGATTATTGTTCAGTGAAATTCTTTGCATTTCTTACTTGTATGTATCCACTCGCCTTACTAGTTGCAGCAGGGCTGAACTCAGTATTAGAAGAGACTACAGGTTAGCCTAGACTCTGTGTGCCTGGTGGCCTTTTGATGGATTATAGGCACCTCCAAAACAATTTCCATCAGGCTTTTGCGTTCAGATTTGATAGCCTGCCTCAGGACTAGGGAAAATACTCTTGCCGATTCCTAGACTGCAGAGTCCTGGAGAGAAATGGTATCATAGAAGAGTTACGTGCTATAGAATAATTTTTGTGCTTTCTTAGTGAGTACCTCCCTCTTTCTCATGTGGGCAAAGATTCTGTGCCTTAAACAAATGCATTATTTTTCAGGAAAGTCAATATCCCATATTTATTTTAACCCAATAATTTTAGGGCTAAGCTTAATACACTGACACCACTGGAAATAGGATGCATGTGGCTTGCACCTGGGGCACAGTGGCTTATTAATACAATTGTGATCATAAATTTTGACAACTTTTTCCCTATGTCTGTTTTCATTATCACTGTGTACGCATTCAAACCTGAGTGCCCGTTGCCTCGGTGAAGATATTTGTTGTGCGCCAAGCGCGTAGACTTATCTAAGCATAATAAAAGAGCACAATAAAAGCAGTATGTAGAATCAGTAAGAGGAATAGAATACTTCTAAGCGCACAAGGTTGGAAATGCAAAAAGGTTGAAGAGGGTTTAGAAATTTGGCCCACGACATGCATGAGAAACGTCTTTGTGGGGGTTTTCTCCCCTTTCTTTTCTTGGAGATGTAAACGCCTGTGTGGAAAACCTCCTCTTACTCCTTGCATTTAATTTCTTTCCATTACTGAAAGAAATCCAAGCTCTCATAGTTCACATAAAATGGGTTCAGTCCAGGGAGATCGTTGCCCTGTTCTCATTATTAATCTAGAAGGCCTCATGCTTGCAGCATGTCGCTGTGCTGTGAAGAATATAGAGAGGGCAGAGGCATCTGCCTGGGGGATGGGGGAAGAGGTGGCGTGCCTCCCCCCGGTACCGAGCAGCCTTTTCAGTGGTGATTTCATGCTGATTTGAGCGTGAGCTAGCGTAGAGTCAGGCCAGCCCCAAANAATATAGAGAGGGCAGAGGCATCTGCCTGGGGGATGGGGGAAGAGGTGGCGTGCCTCCCCCCGGTACCGAGCAGCCTTTTCAGCGGTGATTTCATGCTGATTTGAGCGTGAGCTAGCTTAGAGTCAGGCCAGCCCCAAACTGTTCTCACGGGGCGAGGGAGTGGATGTGGGAAGGAGAGGCGCTGGCTGCGGCCCCCATCGCTGCTCTCATCACTGATCCCTAGCCGGGCTGCCAGCAGGGAATTGCAGTCAGAGGCTACGAGACTGACCCAAAACTGAGTCACGCTGTATTTAAATTAAATATTTAGTGCGTGTTTTTCTTTAGGACCCTCTTGTGTGTGGCTTATTAAATGTCAGTGTTTAACTGGAGTGCAAACATAGCTTTAATTAGAAAGGATGTTTTTGCTTAAAGCTGTATGCTGTCGCTGACTGGGGTTCGTAACTCTCTTATTAATGGCTTCTCCTAATGACCTGGTCTGAAGATTCCCAAAGCACGATCCCATAGATCACTTCAGGTCTGTGGGGAGCTGACACACTGTGGCAGCTGCTGTTAGGCTTCTTGCCAGAGATCAAATCATGCAAAAGGCAGCTAAAAACACACCGAATGCTTGCTTTTTTTTTNCTGGGGTTCGTAACTCTCTTATTAATGGCTTTTCCTAATGACCTGGTCTGAAGATTCCCAAAGCACGATCCCATAGATCACTTCAGGTCTGTGGGGAGCTGACACACTGTGGCAGCTGCTGTTAGGCTTCTTGCCAGAGATCAAATCATGCAAAAGGCAGCTAAAAACACACCGAATGCTTGCTTTTTTTTTTTTTTTCCTCCTCCTTCCTTCCAAGCAACCAAGTGCTGTCTACTACAGTCCTGCTGCTTATTTGTGAGTGGGAGGGAGAATTCCTGAGGACAACAAGGCTGTGGAGAAGCGGTCCCTGGTAGCTCTTTCAGGAGGAATCTTTGCCACTTCTTTTCCTGTGCTCTTTTTTCTTTTAATAAATGATGATTTATGTGCTTTGGTGTTGGATTAATACCTGCTTCTTGCCTCCGGTATTGATAACTAGGTGACTGATGGTGTGGAAATAAAAATTTCCAGTGGTCAAAATACATGGAATGTTCCATGTACGGTGTCTTTGTAAATCCTGCATGGGGATGCAGAATATGGATGGATTTACCTGACTCATCTCAAGTATGACAGTTTATTGTGTTTATCTTTCAATATCATAATGTTAAGTACCCAGAAGACAAGTTTTGGCCAACTCCTATTTCAAGAAGGTTTTTGGAGATACCAAAGAATTACCACTGTTTTTTTTTTTTTTTAGCTGCACATTTAATCCATATTAATTTTGTTGTTGTCTCACATTTTTGTTATTACGATCCTAGTCTCTCAGACTGGAGAATGCTTTCCTGCAAATAAAAGGTTAATTCTTTTTCTATGTCTCAGGAAAGGAGCAGGATTTTTCAAATTGTGAGAATATTTATTTTTATCATATTGACAAGGATGCTGGAGCGAAACAAATGCTTTTTTTTTTTTTAAAGACAGCAGCTGGCTCCAGCCTCCAGGTTTGAAGTATTTCCAGTCTCATCTGCGTACAAGCAGCTGGAAGCAAGCCTATATGGGTTGCTTATTTAAGAGGTTGATGCACTTTCTGTGGGGAATGCAGAACTGTATCTCACAGAAAGGAATAAATGTTGTCAAGTGATGAGTTTCAATAAATTGAACTTGCACCAAGGGCCTTTGAGAAAGTGCTTTACTCTGAAAGTCCTTTTGATCTTCTGCAAATAAAAATACCAAATGTTTGACCATGGCCAGATTGTATTTGTTAAATGGTAGTTTAGTTATTTTAGATTTGTTGGTTGATTTAGTTGGTTTAGGTGAATTTGAAACAAATATCCCAATAAAAGAAAATTTTCAGGGGAGGAGAATTACTTTTACATTCTGGTTACTGGTGAGTGAGGTTACTGGCCTTTGAATAGCCAAAACCTCACATAAGTACTTCTCTATTCGTGGTATATAGGTGATAATTTTCCCTACCCCATGCAGCTGGTATCTAGCACCATATAAGTTAGTAGCAAGAAAAGAAGATTCCATTTGAAAGATGACCATCAAATATCTTCATTGAGATGATGTGCATTGTTCAGAGGATGTATTGCCTTACAGAGCATATGTAGTGAGTGAGGAGGGATTATTTTCACTTGAGCTGTTTGCATGATGGAGGGAAGATGAGGCAGCAGTAAAGTGGGTCAGGCTGAATCTCCCATTCTTTGTACAGAATTTTACAAAATGGAGACTTAGTGAGAAATGGACGAGTTTAGCCCCTTCTTTCCTTGCTGTGTGTACATTCTGTGTTTCCTGGTTTTAAGAAAACTGGCAATTCTGTTCGGGATTTCTTAAATTCTAAGTAGTTAACATGTGTTCAAGATGTTTCCTTTAGGAAAGTTTTCCTCTATCCGTATGCTAACTAAGGAACTGTGAGCAGCACTGCCTTAAAATGAGAGCAATGCCTGTCTGGTTCCGTGAGCATGGCAGTGGTAGAGAGTGTAGTGGGGGAAAATAGATGATGCTAATGTTTTTCTAGGACCACGTCTGCTCACACAGTGAGGTACTTACTGTATGTTACAATGGCCTGTGTTTACGAAAATATAAGAATTCATTTTCTGAAAAAACTAAGCATCGTGAAATATAGTTCAAGATATGTTTATGCTTAAAGTGTATGCAAGCCTTATTTATTTTTCTAATAATTATTTGGATATTATTGCTAAACATGTAAGTTCTATCAAGTGATCTGTCGCACTGAGTGGTGGTAGCTGAGGATACAAAATGTTGTACCAGTTTGCTTTGTACCATGTTGCAAACCTAATCGCACCCCGCAGAGAGCTGTTCCTCTAGATGGTGTTTTGAGCTTAGCATGTACGAGTGGTCCTGGATTTATTTCGCAGATGCATGCTTTCCTGCTGTCAGTGGACTCAAAGTCTGGATCCTGATATTGTTGGCTCCTTGAGCCATGGCATTGCAGTACCCCTACTGCATGCAATTTCCTACCTTTGACTCATTTAACATCCACAACCTTCTTACCTGAAATACCATTATTGTCCTTCTCACACTTTAAAGAAATAGCATAGGGTTGTCAATATAGATCAAATATTCATTGCCCTGATTTGCAAAACGTGTTCTTTGACTATAGCATTCCTTTCTACGCAGCTATTCCACATCACTGCTTTCTCCCACTTTTGATGTGACCTACATTATATGTGCATATCGTACTGTTTCGTTGCAGAAATGGTATGCCTGACAGCCTATTTCTCGTCCTTTGTTCAAGAGCCTTGGTTTTCGGTACCTTAAGAGACTGTGTGGACAATTCTGCTACTCTTTTGGGCTAGATGCGGCTTCCAACATGAGACATAGATCTGCTTTCACAGCAGACCTTTGCTGCTTTTAAATGTGTGAAAGACTCTGCTTGTGTAGGTGAAGATCTCGTAGCAAGGTCTGTGCAAAACAGAGCAGGCAACTGAGCTGTCTCAACAGTATTGCTCTGCTTCTGACCTTTGGAGGACAGGATTAGCGTGTATCTCTGTAGCATGTTTTTCTAAAAACACAAACAAACAAAAAGCCAGCCCTAGGATGCAGGTGCTGCAGTGATAAATGGAGATCAAAGGGTTTCATATCGTGAAGAGATGCTATCAAATCAGAAGGCGTAAGAAAAGGAGAATGTTTTTAAAAGGCCTCGATCTAAGGGTGTTTCCTGTCAGGATGAATTAATTTCTTTATTCTTATATTCTTATTCTTTAATTTTCCAAAAAGTTTTAGATCGCTTATACAGTGCAATTTTTTCCCCATCTTTCCTTTACTATATTGGCAGTTTGTGAGTGGGGCAGGAGCGCTGTAGGTGCACCATAGACTTCCATGTATCGATCTGTTTTTCTGCTGTCATCCTTTTTTTTGAGGGTAATGGCAGAAACGTGCTTTGCAACTTTCATATGAATGCAAGGAAAAGCCAAAGTTGCCAATATAAGATTGATATGTATTCGTATGTCTTGATCAGTGTTTCATGCTGGTTTTTTTGTGAGAATGCTTCAGCATCAGCGTTGTTTCAGTATTTCTGCGTTTGCAATTAATAATTGTAATTAATATTAAGCTGTTGCTGTTACGATATAGCATGGTAGTGTACTTCTGAGTGTTATTTTAAAAATTATTTTGAAGTACAGTAGTGGAATGATAAATGAGTTTGACAACTACACGTGAGAGTTTGAAATACCTAAAAGCTGTGCGCTGTTTTTAGTAAGAAAAATAATGAAAGTGTAATTTTTGTGTTTGAAGGATTTCCTAGGATTGCATAATTTTGTAGTAAAAAGAAATTAAACTGGAATTGCGTCCAGGTTTTCTTTAGAAGTAACCTATACTGCACCTTAGGATCCTGTAGAATGAAACCTTCTGTTCAAACTAGAAACTAAAATGCTCTCAGAAATGTGAATGGAAGTGAGATAAAAAGGGGCCATGAAGTTGTATATCATGACCAAGTGAGATAAATAGGAGCCCATCACAGTATTGGAGCATGATAAAGAGGCAGCTAATGTCTTTTTAGCTGTACTGCTAAATCCATGCCTGATTTAGAGTGAAGATGTTTAAAGTTGTGGGGAGGTGTACTGTGTTACAGGATGGAAGCATCCTTCTGGCACTGAGTTGTCACCTGTACAATGGCACTTGCTATACTGTTCCACTTGGGCCAGAAATGGTGGTCAGGGTGAGAGGAGCTTCCTGAAACCATGTTTCTGGGATTCTAGAAAGTTTAGGCAGACGCTCCTTGGTGCTTGGTCCTGCTTCTCTGGGGTTTTGACACCTTGGCCCTGTATACAGTGCGCTCCGGGTGAAATGACTTGATTGTTCTTAGAAACAGCTGTTGTCGTTCACCGGTTGGTATGTCTGCAGGCAGTGTCCTTCTAGGAGAGGTGTTGAAATTAGGGTAATACCGCCCATTTATCGGAGACGTGTCATTTTTAGAATGCTTGTCTAAACACTGGAAAAGATTTTCTGCTTGTTTTGGTTTCACTCTGCTAAACTGAAGAACAGGCAAGATTCATCAAAGTTGATTAATAAAGATCTTAACATATTGTTTAGATTAAAGCAGCTTTATTTTTCATTAGAAAAATATTACGTAATGATTATATTTGGACCTCATCTTCTTTTTCTTTTCCCCTGCTAGTATTATTCTGTGGTGGCCTTCAAAACAAGGAATCCTGTTAGATTCTCGTTGGGTGGCCAAGTAGTAGAAGATTGCAAGAGTTATAAAGATTCATGTTTGTTTTGGGTGGAGGCTTCAAAGGCTCACAGGCTTCCTTACACAAGGATGCAGTCAGGAAATGGGAAGGCAGGAAAAAAAAATTCTGAATCTGTTTTATATAAAAAGGGGATCATAGAGCTACTATCCTTGCTTAGCTTCAACGGAAAGGCCGTACAGTCATGGGTGTGCTACATGTCTTTGATGTTTGTGTTAGCTGCCATTAATAAAGCTTCCTTTTTTTTCTTTACATGTACATTTTAGTAATGTAAAATACAGTGATACGTTCATAAGGCAAATTGTAAATAGCGTGCTGAAGCTTAGCGACTTAATGTGTATAGTTTGAGGTGCTGGATGATGGGATGTATTCCAGTCCATATGTTCTGCAGATTCCAATTAGTAAGACCCTCCTGCTGCTGTGTGGGATAAAGTGTGAGTAGGATTTAAAGCTGTATATTTTTTTTATAAGTTATTGAAGAAATTACCTCATCAGTTCCTTCCAGTGCTAAAGATAACTCGCTCACGTGGCTTGCCCAGGCTGGTCTGTATCTGGAGGGCTTATGATTTTGTTGTATATCACCCATGTTAGTAATTTTATTAGATGATGTTAAGATATGGCTGTAAATTGGAATTCTAACATATTATGGGTGTCTGCAGGAACACAGGCCTTTATATACCATTTCAGACTACTGGCACTTAGAGTTGTGCACTGGTATGTACTAAGGATAGATGAAAATAAAAGGAAGAAATTATTTTTTGTCCCATTCAATCGACTCCTTTCATGAAGAAAGGAAGGAAAGGTTTAGTATTAATGTGCAGTAACTTATATATGCTTTTAGTGGCGTTATCTGTTATGTTTGAAATACCTGGTGGTCTTGGTCAAGAAAAAAATCTTATCTGTGTGCTTTCTAGGTTTAATTTGTTTATTTAGATTCCACACACCCCCCACAGCCCCCCTCCCCCGCTTTTCTTTTAGGAGGATTCCAGTTAATTAGGTTGCACACACGAAGTTATTCAGATCGTAGAGTAGACGCAGACAGCATACATACGCATAAGGAGATGCTGTGGGATGGTAAAAACTTTCTTTCAGAGTCACCATGGAGCAGAAATCCCACACAGGAATGACTCGGGAGGACTCACTGTACTTGAGTCACTTCTTTGAAATCGTCACCCTTTGTCAGTATTTGCCTACATAACAGTTATTGCCTGTGTTCTTTATGTTCATTAATAGGTTGAACTTCGTATGGATTTTGTGGTGAAAAAGCTTTTCACTTAAGCGGGGAACTGAAGTTACAGGATCCAAGCAGTGACTCAGTTTGCCATCCAGAGCATGCTGCAGAGCCCCCCAGTGCCCTAACCCTGTTAGGGATGTTTTTGAGCTCCACCTGGATCTGTGGAAATCCGGATGTATGGAAAAGACCCAGGGGTCTTGTCCTGTCCTTGTGTTTGGGGTGTAGCTAGGGGCTCCTCTAGGTGAGGAGATGAAGCGCAGCTGAGCTCGGTAATGGGGTGTAGCCTAAAGCTTACTAGCCCAAGGGTGTGTGGGCAGCCAGGACACGTGTGGCAGGCACCTGAAATCTCCTCGCTCATGCTGCTGCTGGTTGGCCAAATGCCTATGTCACAGAAGCCGACAAAACTAGGAAACTTCATTTTAAATCATAACTTGTAGTCACTTACCCACTGATTTAATGAAACTGAAACTGAGGAGTGGCAGCAGATGCTGCAGGGTTACGAACCAGTCAGAATCCAAGCTGGTTAACTGAACGTTAAACAGCACTACATGGGAAAAATCAAGCAAACTTAGTTTTCTTGGCAGTAGTTACTCTTGTTTTCCATCTCAGGAAGATCTAGGACTCTGTGAAATAGAACTAGAGATTGTCGTTACAAGTGCTACCCAAGCCAGCTTCCCAAGACCTCTTATGCTCAGCAATGACTCTTAAGTCAGCATCAAAAACTCTGTAGGTTACTAAAAATAGATAGTACAGTCTTTGATTGTTGGAATAGTAATGTTATGGATTCTATGGATGTAAATTATAGCTCTATTTGGGAAGGTTTGCTTGTCTAAAGTCTACATGAATGAATACCTTCAAGCAAATATTAAAGGAGAGTGAGGGCAGGATTTGTTGTTTGTCTTGGTTTTGTGCTGGAGTACTTCTCCCAAGAACTGACTTCAGTTGTAATACAGTGCCAGAAAATGAAACCTGATATAATTTCCTCTAAGGGATGAGAAGATCAAAGCAGTTTTGGAAACCAAACTCAAACCTGAGAACTTTACCCTGTTTGTCAGTGTAAAAGTGTTCCATTAATTCAATGAGCATCCTTGCCACAACACATTCAGAGATGAGAAGCTTTACAAATGGAAGCTGTGGTGGCCATTACACCAGGACAAATCAGTTCTGTCTCTGGAGTCGCAGGTGGTAGGTCAGCCTTTCTTTCCTGCTGCCCTGGCTGAGAGTCACTGCTGTAAAACAGAGAAAGCTCTGATTATTTTTTATGGCTAGGCATCCTTACGTTGCTGTGATGGTACCGAAGGACCCTTATCTGATGATGCTTGCTATAGTGTAAACTGTGGTAATATGATAATGTTGTTGTTTCTAGTTCTTCACTGAAGTAACTGATTTTATCAGGGATTAGAATACTATCTTCTAAAAAAAGCAGCAATTCTCCCTTCTGAATTTGCTACCAGCATAATTTAATTAAGTATATATATTTTTAGTGCTAGTATGACTAAAAGTTGGACTTCTGATTATGAAAGTATTTTTACTGTTCTAGAAATACATGCTAAACCTTTTAGAAGAGGTAGTTAAAAGTGAGTGACTCTCTAAAGATACACAGAGCAAAAAAAAAATACTGTTTGACATCTTATTTGCCATTTCTTGCGATAACCTTTTAGGACCTTGAATATAATGGTTTTTTCCCTATCTGTTGCATACTTTTCCGTTTGTTTCTGTATCAAGACAATAGGCTTTTTTTAAAAAAAAAAGAAGTAGAAATTAAGTTATGATTCCTTCTGTGCTGTCACAGACATGGGAATTTTCTCATGTCTGGATTGTTCAATTTGTAGTGAATGTTGCAATGTCACTGAATGGTTACAGCTATTCACAGAAATTGTAACCCATAAAAAAAAAAAGAAGTCAGTGTTTGTATTGCTGCTATTTTTTTGGAAAAAAAAGATTTTTGGCAGTGTAGAATATGTGTGTGTAATAAAGTCTGGAATTTTAAGTATAGTGAGAAGGATATAAGAGGAAAATGCCTGCATTTTTTATGAGTATGACTCGTATGGGATATGTTTGCTATGGTTAATATTCAGTGTTTTTTGCCTGCCTGATATATAATGTCCTATGTCAGTGCATAAAACTCCTTCGCTTGGCTCATCTTTGGCCTTGAGTTGTTTTTGGTTGATCTCCACTGTCTTTAGTCAGAGGCAGCTGTATTTTTGTAGCGTGTACCAGGGGTAAATGCTGCCTAAATGCACTCAGGCCCGATTCCCTGGTTGTTTTTTTGTCTGCAGGGCACCATGGCATGTGGAAATGGATACTCTCAAATCTCTTATAAACTCGTGGTTCTGGAACTAGCCGAAATCTGACTGCTTCGGTACGTGTCCCAGCAAGCACACACAGGCTGTACTTGATAATTTGCACCACCAGTGGTGACAGTCTTGCAGTATCATCCTCCCAAGCTTGAGTGTTTGTGTAGTCCCACGAGCCAGTTTAGATGCTTTCTGAGTGCTCAGCACCGAGGTGTGCGGGACCGCAGCGCGGACATGCTTCCTGCTGTCTGGGACGGGCAGATGCACCCAAAACGGGGGTCTCGGGAGGAGGAGGAACGTGAAAGTCTAAAAGGGGTTTGAACAACGCAGGGGAGCTGCCTCCTTGCTTTCCTTGAAATGAAAGCCAAAACAATAGCAACCAAACCCTACACTACCACCCCACACCCCTACCCCCCAGGTTTCAGCTCTGCCTCCCACCACTAGGAGGTCTGCAGCTTCAGAGGAGAAGGCAGTGTGAAGGCCGTGGCCTGTCAGCAAAAGGGAAAGCTGGCACGCCTTTGGGGAGTCCAATAAGAAAAGAAAATGTGAAAGATGCCTGCCATCTTAAGTGACTTTATTGTTTTAGTGGAAGAATGCAGTAGATGCATATGTTCCTATTCTGCCTGTATCTGGTGTTGGTACTCGTATTATTTCTGTTCTGTGTCATCCCAGACACTTTCTAATATGCAAATGTCACTACTTACTGAAAACTAAGAGCAAGTTAAGTATAGAACTAAAGCCATCTGGTAGTTCAGACAGAAAAGTTAGATAATTAGCTGTTCTTGTCAAGGGACTGTGATTAAAATAGGCCAACTTCATAATAGTGACTAGTTTGCAGGGACTTCCTGAAAGCCACCTGGGATAATGATAATGAAAAGAACGAAATTAAAAAGGAGGGGGAGGTGGTGCCATTATAGCTCATGATGACTTTTGTGAGTGAATTAAGTCAGCTTTTAATTTGAAGACTGTTTGTTATTTTGGTACTTGGGAAAGAAACACAGATTGAGTTTTCTGGCTTTTTTTGGCAATGTGATGCAACTATGTCAGCCAGGTTGCTGTATAAAGTTCTGGAATCATTGCTCACATCCCTATTAACTTGTGAGCGGTGTTGGCATAGCTCATCTTCAAGGACTGCTCTAATCTGTGTAACCTGGTGGGTCCTGCTCAGGGAATTTGTTCCTTTTGGGGAATTAGCACTATTAAGAAAAACCTGATGAGGAAAAACATGAGAACATCATTACTGCATCATTCTTTATCAGGTGATGATCGTAATATGCATAGCAGTGTTAGTTTAATATTATATTGATTGATATCTTTTATGGAAAAAGCTGTTTAGGAAGTAGTACTTAAAAGTAACTTAATTGCCTGGTGGGAGGAAGGATCTGTGTAGCTTTGGCAGCTACAGCCCCTTCTCCAGCACTGCTGTGGAGGGGCTCTGTGCTCTCTCTGGCCTTTCCTATGGAAATCTTGTCCTTCTCATCCAAGAAAATAGTAGCAGGGAAACCTCCAAAGGCTGAGCAGCACTTGCTCTTTCCTGCTTATGGATTCCTTAGTGGATTCCCTATGCCAATGTGACAGAGTAATTTTAATCAGTGAAGTCTGACCTGAACCTTCTTTGAAGTTGGGTCTTCTCTGGGAACACGGTGTTAAGGGCAGCTATGCTAAATGGACCAGTAGGATAAAATAAATGGATAGTGAAATGGCAAAGGGAAAATCCTCCATCACTGGTATGATTTAATTAAATATATTTTAACTTCAGATGGATAAAAATCCTAGATCTAAATGAGATTAATTGAAATTTATATTGCTCTTGGGTTTTTTTTTTTTTTTAAATTATTGGCAGTTGCTACTTGTTTGACAATTCTAGTAAAGAGCTACTCATGCTGTTTCAGATAGAGATTTGCAAGAGTTCCAGTGCGGTTGTAATATTTTCTCGTAGAGAATGTGCTGCAATTCTCCTTTGAAAATGGAAACAAGTTGAATACTTCAATTAAAACGTGGGCAAGAATTAAAAGTACTCTGGCTTTTCTGTGATTTGTTTCTTCTTGCAAAAAAATCTGCTTCTAAATTATTTTCATTAAGTGAACCTTTTATGTCCCTTTATTCCTTGATTAGAAAAGCAGCAATTTGAAAAATACAAGATATTGAGGTCTCAAAAGTGTCAGGGATGCTCAGCTTTTAGAAATCATATATAAACATTTCAGTGCAATGCGCTCAAATTGCTTTGAATGTTTGTGGGTATACGCATATTTCTGATGAGTTTAATGGGTCAAACTTTCATATTATTTAAAAGGTGATAAATGTACGCACGCATGAGCAAGTTAATAGAAGTCTCTAAACACATTCTGTATAAAACAGCACTGTGATGCATCTAGTGAGTATTACCTAAGGCTTGAAAGAAGTGTTAAGTCTGAACTGCCTTAGGAATTTTCTTTTTTAATATTGGGAAAATTAAACTAAACTATTAAAATTGCTTTTGAAGTTGTGCTGGTCTGGGCTGGGAT